>JAVJAQ010003653.1:0-134737 GCA_032362365.1 Zygogramma bicolorata
ATTCACAAAAAAAAACTCCAAACATGAATTTCAGAAATTTCCCGATTTTTCCATTTTCCGATCGGTTTAGAAAAAAATGTTTCGACTAATAAGTGTAGAATATTTTGAGACATACACGACAGTTTTTTTGTTTTTCGATTACGAGCAACGGTATGGTCTACAGAGTGTCCGAAAAAAACCGACATGTTACACAATAAACACCCATAGAATCTAAAGTAATTTTTTTTAATTTTTCTCCAACAATAGGTCTTTGTTATTTTTCGACGCTGATCATTTTTTCCAATTGAAATTTTTCGATATCTCTTCAAATAAAAAAGTTTTGCCCGCTGCAGGAGAGAACATGACACGTACCCATGTACCGTCACATGTACCGATGTCATATTCCAACTCCAATCGCCGTACCCAGAACATGACACGTTCCCATGTACCGCCACATGTACCGATGTCATCTTCCAACTCCAATCGCTAGATGTGACCTTGAAATGGGCCAGAATTCTGGTTGTATCACTACTTCTTTTGGCCAGAACCAAAAAAAAATGAAATGAAACGAGTTCCAAAAAAAATACCATCTGTGGCCTCTTCGGAACAGTGGCGAGAATATTGTCGGGAAGTAAGGAACTTATTGGTCCTTCCTTGGGGTTAAATTAGCTCAGATGGTCTTTGTGATAACCAGGATGAAATCAGCTGGTGAAAACACAAATACAAACTTTATTGATTCACACATTCACTCAAAACGACAATCATTCATTATAACCCTATACTTACAAAATAAACACTGAACAACACTGAATTAACTTGCCCTATTGGGTAGAATCGTCCCCGATTAAAGGTTCATTTATGAATCTTCCGAATCAGAGCCACGACACTTCTTTTATAACACATTCGATTTACTGAGTGTGATATTTGCCAAAACATTTAGACGTGCATCAAACCATTGTCAACGAATGCGTATATGTACGTCAATGTCGCGACCTGATTCCGAAAAGGTTTTTTATCAAGGCCTTCTATTCGACAATATTTCAAAAATAAAGAGGATAGTAAACGTTTGGAGGAAGGAAAAAAAAGTCAGCGAATGGAAGAAAGAAATAAGAAACGACTGGAATTGGAAAAAAAGAGAAATGAAAAAAGAGAGTTTAAAAAAGAAGGCCAACAACTCCTCGAAAGACAACCCAAAAAAGAAGTTGATAACGATGTGAAAACACAACAAATAGCTTTCAATGAATCAACTCTTGAATCAGATGATTCTGAGATGAGTAATGTTTCCTTTCATTCAAATTCATCTGAATCGGAAAACAAATTTCCGAAAGGATACTTTGTTGGTGATTTTGTGCTAGTGCAGTTCAAAAATGAAAGAAAAAAAAAGACGTTCATTATATTGGACAAATTGTTGAAGTTCTTCACAGTGCAAATATACTGCAAGTTAATGAGGAGAATTCATGGATCTCAATTATCATTTATATTTCCCCAAATAGACGATTATTCTATTAAAGATTTAACTCAAATCATAACGAAATTGCGCCCTACTCATATTTTTAGGGGCCATCATATATTCAATATGGAAACACAGGCGATTTCAACTATAAAAATTTCATAAATGTACTTTTATTTCACTACTTTTTTTTCAATTATTACTTTCAGCAAATCTGAAGAATGAGATTTTTTTATTGTATTCTATATTTGATACTGATGCTTTAGATTTGTGTCACACTTTTTGTATAGAATACATTTTAATTTATTAAAGAATATGTTATTGTTTTGAGTAGGGATACAACCAGAATTTTGGCGCACTTCAAGGTCACGTCCAGCGATTGGAGTTGGAATATGACATCGGTACATGTGACGGTACATGGGTACGTGTCATTGAGTCGACGCTGTCGTAACCGTTCTTGTGAAGATGTATTCTAGGTGCGGTAGTTCCTAATCGGGTCAGAAATTTCCGACAAAATTGAAATAAGAATAACCGTTCTTGTAAAGATTAATGTTAAGTGCGGTAGTTCTTAATCGGGTCTTGTCAGGAATTCTCGACAAAATTGGAATAAGAATAACCGTTCTTGTGAATGTGTCAAGTGCGGTAATTCTTCGGGTCCGACAAAAAATGTCTATCGGAGTTGAAGTAAGAATAACCGTTGTCCTCAAATACCTACCGCTTTTCTATTCATCACCAATAAAAGCGGTATGTTCGTTTCTCACCGCTTTTGTATCTATACGGCAAAATAGTGTTATTCATTTGCAGTTAGATGGACTACAATTTCCATCAGTGTCTCTAACTACCTACCGCTTTTCTGTTCATCGCCAATAGAAGCGATATGTTTTCCCTCTTCAACCGCTTGGAGTTATTGAAAAAAACTTGGTGGTCATTGGGCGAGCGTAACGAGGCCTCCATATTTTAACGTGCGATGCTGGACGCAAGAGGGGGAGTAATTGATAATAGACAAGGTGGACGTGTTCAAGAATTACGTAAAGATATTAAATTTCACGAAGAAAAAGAGAATGTTGTGAAGCAGTTGAATAATATGAATATTAGCGACAGAGTATTCAATCGTATAGTGCCGCAAACCAGATACCCTCTACATAGGATCCAGCCCATTAGTAAATAATCTGCTCGCTGAAATTCCATAACGATTGAGATGAAATTTATGACAGTATTCATCAATATGAATGCATCCGGTAGCAAAAGATTGAAATTACCGCTATTTGTCAACAATATTCACAAAAATACGACATCCAAGGGTAAATTCAAGACGTTATTCCAGAATATTCGAAGCAGAGATGTGGAAAAATGTGGGGATGTAAGGTCAGGTGGGGTAAGTGCGATTTTGGAGAAAGTGCATCCAACGACCCTGAAAAATTAATTTCTAAAGTTCAGGGTGCGCCGTCTATGGATTTTAATTGAAACGTTCATACCTCATCGTTAGGAATCGATAAAACACGGAAACAGTGCGTGTCACTTCGGCAAAGCCTGTTGGAACGCCAACGTGAATTTTAATATCCTTGTGTCAATTGGATTATTTCGTTCTGATAATTGATTTCTATCTTGTCGTTGGGTAAGTGTAAAAGTGTTTATATGTGATAGTGTTCGCTTTTGGTATAATTCAATGGGGGCATGTTGGTTTTTTAGAGGTTAAGCTAAGAACAGAAATTCGCTTAGGTGTGCACTTCCCCCGGCAAAATTTGATATTGGGAAAAGTGCGCATTTGTCGTAAGGGGGAAGTGCACATGGAGTGTGCTCTTATTTTCTTAATTTTATTTTGTAGTTTTTTCACAAAATGCCACGAGTTTACGTGAGAACTTCACAGCGAGGACAATCGTACACCCAAGAAACCTTGAGACGTGCCGTGGAAGAAATTCGTAATGGTGTAATAAGACCAAAACGAGCTGCAGCGTTATACAGAATTCCATTATCAACCATTCGAGATCACCTAAAAGGAAGACGTGGAACGAAAAGCTCATCATTCGGTAGACCGCCCACACTTCCAGAAGAACATGAACGAAAATTGGCAAATTGTTTAAAACAAATGGAGACGTGGGGATTTGGCTTGAGCCGGTTGGAGTTGCTTGATATTGTTAAACAATATGTTTACAAAAATAATCTAAAAACACCATTTAAATTCAACAAGCCTGGAGAAGACTGGTTTATTAACTTCAAAAAGCGGCATTCACTATCGATAAAAAAACCTCAGTATCGAATATGCACGGAAAAATATGACAGATCCTTTTATTATATATCCCTACTTCAACCTGCTTAAACAAACGCCTCAAGATCTCGAGTTAATGAATCAGCCAGATAAAATCTGGACGAGTCAAGTTCATGTCTTGATCCCAGCAAAACTAAAGTAGTGGGTGGAATTGGAAAGACTGCTTCAAGAACTGTGAGCAGTCCTGGAAGGGAGAATACAACCATAGTAGCAGCTGTAGATGCTGCAGGAAAAAAAGCACCGCCATTGATATTATTCAAAGCAAAAAATCTTTGGAATTCTTGGATTCCAGATAATGAAATTTTTCCCGGTACCGCTCATGGCGCTACCAAAAACGGATGGATGGAAGCTGATGTTTTTTACAATTATTTAGCAAAAACACTTATTCCAACAATGGGCGCGGAAAGACCTCAACTTCTGATATACGATGGCCACAGCACACATGTGACTGAGAAAGTGATCGAACTTGCCATTCAAGAAAATATTACAATCCCTAAATTGCCTCCCCATACGTCCCATTCATTACAACCGCTAGATCTATCAGTGTTTAAACCTTTGAAAGATAAATGGGACGCAAAATTAGTTACATGGCAGAGACACAATATAGGTGTTAAGGTACCAAAGGCTACATTTTCCACCATGGTCCAAAGCTCATGGCTAGAACTCCTTACGGAAACAATCTCAACTGGTTTCAAAAAGGCAGTTATTTTTCCGTACAATCCGAACGTGATATCTGAAAGCGTGTTTGATCCCGAAAGCCTTAAACGTTGGAAGAGGACGCAGGAGGAAACACCTCAAGAAACGCAGGAGGAAACACCTCAAGAAACGCAGGAGGAAACACCTCAAGTAACGCAACAAGGAACAACTCAAGAAACCCCTCAAGTAGAAAATATTGTGCCTGTAGCGAGTTCTTCTGCAGAGCCAAATCTTCCAAACGGCAAAGTTTATCAACCAGCAAACGTTTCATTTGAGCAGCTTTTGTTGGAAACTATCAAACAATCCAAAAAAGACCCGATCACTAAACGTAAGCGTATCGCCCCTGGTTCAGAAATCATTACCTCCAAACAGGTTAAAACAAAAATGGAAGAGGTGGCAAAGAAGTCATGTAAAAAGAAAACCGACGTGGCACCTGAAACAAGCGAATCTGATGACG
Organism: Zygogramma bicolorata; assembly: GCA_032362365.1. Classification (NCBI taxonomy): domain Eukaryota; kingdom Metazoa; phylum Arthropoda; class Insecta; order Coleoptera; family Chrysomelidae; genus Zygogramma; species Zygogramma bicolorata. The sequence goes on from JAVJAQ010003653.1 coordinate 4,849, forward strand.
CCTCCATAGATTATATTGATTCCGAGGACGATCAGGGGCCTGTTTCATAAAAGTACAAGTCTTGTAGCTACAAGAGAAAGACAAAGCAGGTACGGGTGAAAAACGGATAAAAAACAATTATTTATCATCGTCTTTCTTTGTGTTTCTCTTGTAGCTACAAGACTTGTACGTTCTTGAAACAGGCCCCTGGATGCGGAAGTCTTTTCTGATGTTTCTGACGAGGAGCAAGACTGTTTCTTAGCAATAGGTAAATGGGTGCTAGTGCAATATAATACTAAAAAAAACACAAAGACATTATATAGGACAAATCATTGAAAAAGCTGGGGAAGAATGGACGATAAAATTTCTCAGGTCATAAAAGGGGGCATTCATATAGCCTCAAGGGGAAGACATTGATACAATCGCAGAGGAGAACATCGTTAGAATTCTACCTCAACCCACAACAGATCGACGTGTAAGACTTATTTTTTCAATAAAGTTCAGTGGAATCAAAAATTTGATGTGACTGCGTGCCAAAAAGTACAATTTCTCATAAGAGGTTAATATTTTCTTATGTCAGTTCAGGAAGATCATTTGTGTTGATTTGTTCAAGTTTTAAGTTGTTTAAAGCCAAATAAAAATTTCTGGCATACAATTTAACATCTTCTGACTTTTCACTTTACCGACATCTTATCCAAAAAAGCTTGTAACTCCCTTAAAAATTATCCAAATTCAATCTTTCTTATATAAAAATGTTCGTGAGAAATGGAATAAAACGCACTTACCCACAAAATCATATAATAAAAATGCAGTCATTAATCGCACAAAAGTATGCACTTGCCCCAATTCAATGGGGTAAGAGCATACCTACACATTGTTTTAAAAAAATCAAATATTTTAACCAAATTGAAATATTTTGCTTCCTAAATACTCTGATAAATTTGCAAAGGTATCAGGTACTTATAAAATCATAGTGAGAATTTGATCTTAATTTCTACTAATTTTACCCCACCTAACCTTAATCATCGTTGCCGTACCAACAATTGTGAGAGGAGAGAAAAAGCGTAGGAAAATTGATTTTGGTCCATGTGCAATTAAGTAGAATAGGGGTCACTTCAGCGAGATCCCCAGACACTTGATTAGCACCCTCTGTGACGTCACGGCCGGTATAGAAGAACCCTGTAATATCGGCCGTCACCCGCGGCTTCAGCGCGCAGTGGTCCATAACCTCTCCAGAGCCCGCGCAAATGACGTCACCCACATGAGCCCCGCGTCGAACCTAACCTACAAGTCATCGCGCCGTAAACTCGCGCCAACTGACGCCGGTGCCAAGGTCAACCTAAATGAAAAAACTTCGTTGAGGATTGAACCCGGGCCGCTCAGCATGGGAGACCTAGACGTTAACATTGCGCTAGCTAGGCAATGTGTGTGTATAGATAGCTATGGGTAGGGGTCCTCGAAAATCCAAGTCCTGTCATCTATCACTATGAGCCCTAAGCCAGAGGGGTCCTCTGAGTCTTGTGATCTGACATTCAAAAAAAATGCCAGACGCTCTGCGCTAACGAGGCAATGTGCGTATATGTAGATATGGGTAGGGCTCCTCGAAATGGCGCTCAGCTGAGCAATAACCTCACCAAAGTTGGTCGGACTCCTCAGCTAAAGACATCTGTCAACCTTGCTGACAACAATCACGCCCAAAACGTAACTATCGGCTGTCACGCACAGCTAAAGTCATCTGTCAAGTGTGAAAAAGTTCAACCTTGTAAAGTCATACGTCACCGCTCATTTTCTTCAACGAAAGACATCATTTTCCCCCAAAAGCCAGTTCAACACAGCACACAACAAAAATGGCTCCCGCTACAACTTAACACAGTGCTAAAGCTTCGTCAGAGTATCGCACGTACCAAAAACGACCCCCGTTAATGCCAGCTAGAGCGTCGTACGCAACAAAAATGGCTCCCACTTAACACAGTGCTTCGTCAAAGCATCGCACGCAGCAAAAACGACCCCCGTTAATGTCAACTAAGACACAGCACGCAACAAAAATGGCTCTCGCTACAACTTAACACAGCGCCTCGTCAGAGTACCGCACGTACCAAAAATGGTCCCCCGTTAATCGTACGCAAATGGCTCCCGCACCTAACACAGTGCTTCGTCAGAGTATCGCACGTAGCAAAAACGACCCCCGTTAATGTCAACTAAGACACGCAAAATGGCTAACGCTTCGTCAGAGTATCGCACGCAACAAAAACGAACCCCGTTAATGCCAACTAAGACACCGCTAACGCTTCGTCAGAGTATCGCACGCAGCAAAAACGAACCCCGTTAGTGCCAACTAAGACACGCAAAATGGCTAACGCTTCGTCATAGTACAAAAACGAACCCGTTTATGCCAGCTAAGACACGCAAAATGGCTAACACTTCGTCAGAGTATCGCACGCAGCAAAAACGACCCCCGTTAATGTCAACTAAGACACGCAAAATGGCTCCCACACGCTAACGCTTCGTCATAGTACAAAAAACGACCCCGTTAATGTCAACTAAGGCGTGCAAAAATGGCTCCCGTTCATCGTACGCAACATGGCTCCCGCTTAACACAGTGCTTCGTCAGAGCATCGCACGCAACAAAAATGACGCCCGTTAATGTAAGCTAAGGCATCGCACGGAACAAAAATGGTCCCCGTTAATCGTACGCAAATCCCGTGCATCATAAGCAACAAAATTTTTTACAATTCAATTACGACTTCGCGACAATTCAATTTTGTTCACGTATCGAAAATCCAGAATTTTACAATTACGACTTTGTAACGATATTTGCTACAACATGGTAACAGGTAATTCGCCATCATTACAGAAAAATCAATGGAACTTCGGGAAATTATTGAATAATATTTGTAGCTTCACCCTATATTGATATCTAGGCTCGTGCAGCGAAGAGGCGAATTTATCGCACTGATATTACACATCCGCGAGACTACCAAAACGAAATATGAAATATTTCATTTTTGTACATGAGAATGAACAAGTTTAGTGTGTGCACGATGGAAGAATACTCCAACTCCTATTTTTCAGAGGTGAGTGATTATTTTTGTATGTCAAAAAATGAGGTGTTGATATGTTTTATAAAGTATAGTGATGAAATTTGAGTACTCACTATTACACCAATAGGTCTTATGTTGTTGGTAATGATAGATCATTTTTCTGCTTCTCAAACTCCATATAGTTATTCAGTGAAGTTGAAATGGATTTATAGGGAATACAGAGTGGCGAAATAACTGAAAAATTCTTGGATATATATTTATTACATGATGAGTTACTTCCAGTACATAAACTTTTGAGCAACATTTTGTGAGAAAAAATACAGAGCGGAAAACTTCCGGTAATATTTTGTTGGAAAAAATACAGAGTGGTGAAATAACTAAAAATTCTTGGATACATATTACATGGCGAATTATTTCCAGTACATAAACTTGTGTAACATTTTGTCAAAAGAAATACAGATACAAATTATAGGAATAACTTTTGTGAAAAAATACAGAGTGGTGAAATATCTAAAAATTCTTGGATACATATTACATGGCGAATTATTTCCAGTACATAAACTTGGGTAACATTTTGTCAAAAGAAATACAGATACAAATTATAGGAATAACTTTTGTGAAAAAAATACAGAGTGGTGAAATAACTAAAAATTCTTGGATACATATTTATTTCCATTAGGTTCATACACTTGAGTGACATTTTGTGAGAAAAAATACATACTGCATGATGAATTATTTCCAGTACATACACTTGAGTGACATTTTGTCTAAAGAAATACAGATACAAATTATAGGAATAATTTTTGTGAAAAAATACAGAGTGGTAAGAATTCTAGGAAAAATCTTCCAGTAACATTTTGTGAGAAAAAAATACAGAGTGGCAAAATAACTAAAAATTCTTGGATACATATATATTTCCAGTACATAAACTTTCGAGTAACATTTTGTGAGAAAAAAATACAGAGTGGCGAAATAACTAAAAATTCTTGGATACATATTTCCAGTACATACACTTGAGCGACATTTTGTCTAAAGAAATACAGATACAAATTATAGGAATAACTTTGTGAAAAAATACAGAGTGGCAAGAATTCTAGGAAAAATCTTCCAGTAACATTTTGTGAGAAAAAAATACAGAGTGGTGAAATAACTAAAAATTCTTGGATACATATTTATTTCCAGTACATAAACTTTCGAGTAACATTTTGTGAGAAAAAAATACAGAATGGTGAAATAACTAAAAATTCTTGGATACATATTTCCAGTACATACACTTGAGTAACATTTTGTCTAAAGAAATACAGATACAAATTAAAGGAATAACTTTGTGAAAAAATACAGAGTGTTAAGAATTCTAGGAAAAACTTTGAGTTAAAATTTTTTAGAAAAAATCATATGATTATTTCCAGAGCATACACTCGAGTAAAAACAGTTTAAATTTTCCATTAGATAATTAACTAAAAATTGCGAGGAAATTACAGAGTGGTGAAAATTCTAGGCTTTGTGAAAAAATACAGAGAGAGAGAGGTTGGCAGACCTCTACTTTGAAGGATTTTTTGGATGAAAAGTAATACAGAGGTTTTAGCAAAAAATGAAGATATAGTGTGTGTGTTTTGCCGACCAAAAATTTTTTACAGCTCTCAAATAGACAGCACGAACACTAGTCTCCAAATTAATGAAGACGGTTCATTGGTTCGTCTTGTAGTTCGATTAGACAGCACGAACACTAGTCTCCAAATTAATGAAGACGGTTCATTGATTCGTCTTGTGGTTCGATTAGACAGCACGAACACCAGTCTCTAAATTAATAGTGACGGTTCATTGATTCGTCTAGTAGTTTTTCATAATTTTTTATCAATATCAAAAACCATCATCAGAGAGAGACTGTTGAAAATTTCAAAAATTGATTGTTTTTATTAGTGCCCCCTCCTGGTATCATCAAGTTTTAAGGAAGCGGTGAAGTTGGTTCGTCATGCAACTACAGAGTTGTGAGCAATGAAAAAATTTAGATACATTTTTCGAAAAAATAAGTTTTGTGTCACTCGAGTTGTTTTATTTTTTTATAACCATAAGGTACAGAATCAAAGTCGTTGATACGCATACGTTTGGTGAAGTTGGCTCGAAAGACTTTTGTCACTTCTCGCGTGACGACAGAGTGGTCGGGTAGTCTCAAAATATTTTTTGGTGTGATATATTCTTCAGAATCATCGTCGTCGTTGAGGACCATGTCTCTGAGTGTTTCAAAATTTGCCTGTTTATGTGTGTTATAATTTAGTGTAATTCCTTTAACTTTAATTATGTCAAAAGTTTTGTTTTTCAATGTAGAATGTACACGATATGCGTATAATTTTGGCCCTCCCGAAACAAATTCCACAATGTAACTACCCTCACCATACTCGGACAGTTCGTCTGTCATGTCACCCAAGAAATTGCCCAAAGGTACATCATATTGCCCCGGTCTCGAAATATAGATAACAGCATCAGTATCATAATAAGCAATCCTTGTATCCAGTTTTTCCAAATAGCTGTATAATATTAGCCTTGCATGGGCGGTGGTATATGCAGCTAACACTACATTGACAGTGGGAAGAGGTTTGTAAACTTCGTCTTTGAAAGACCAATTGACAATTAGAGTGTTTTCATTGACGGGAAAAATGCTGTTCACTTCAATAAATGGTCGTGATAGCATGTCAAAAAATTCCGCAGCCTCAGTAACTATAGAGGTTTTTTGTTGATTCTCACGCTGACCGAGCTTTCCCCAGAAACTTGTTATGACGGATTTACCAATTTGACGACGGCCCGGATTATATTCAATTTCGTCGGCACACAACATCACGCCCTCTCTGTCATAATATTCGCGAATATAGTCGTTTTTCTGTTGTTCCGATGTACAGTGTGTGGGCCAGCCGGAAGCCTGTTGTTTGATTTTCAAAAATTTCGAAATGTATTCGGAAAATAGGCCGCCCGACTTCGTAACGGGATCATACTGTTCACATTCATATTTCCAAATTTCGTAAATTTCCATAACTTTATACCCTTTTTCTAAAGCTTTCACCACCTCATCTATCACCCAAGTACCGGAGAGAGCGCGCTCCTCCTCCTCTTCACAATGGGTACATTCCGCATCCATATTTTCACAGCAAGAACGACAAAGAGGAAACATCAGTTTACCATTCATTTTCACAGGTAAAACGGGGTGATATAAATTTTGGGGTGGAAGAACTTTACATTTTATAAGGCCATCAATTTTAGTTAAATCAAAATTTTCACAATCCACCCCTACAAGTACTTCCGGATGTCTCTTTGGTATTTTCTTATACAGATTCACGAAAGGGTAGAGTGAAGTGATATCGGTATATTTTATTAATTCACCCTCTTTGGCCTTGTAATATAATTTTGTAGCGTCCGTTCTGCCGCCATAGAAAGCGTCACGAGGATTCAAAGGTAATTGACAAATTAAAGGGTGTTTTTCGCAGAAAATACGCATGTCTGGATCGGCTAGAAGCTCTTTTCGGAAAGAACACTCCCACTTCTCTATCACCTCATATCCTAAATTCCGCAAACGTTCCGTTTTAGCCAAAGTTGCCTCGTAACGCATCCCTATGGTGACAGTGGGATCTTCAAATGTGAAATCATTTCGTTTGTATTTCATACATGTAGGACATCCGTGGAAATAACAACCGTGAAATTCGAAAATTTGACGCGTTTCCTCGCAATAACCATCCACTTTCATATTGAAAATGGATGCTTCAGGCCCTCGAGCCGCGTGTTGTATTTTTACACCTCTTTGTCGCTCCTCACACAACAACCATTGCACCGCTATTTTAGACTGATTATCCCTCCACCTATAGCCATTTTTGGGTATGAGACCTATAGTCTCTGGTTTCAAAAAGTTCCTTCTGAATATTTTATTACACGCCCCAGGTAGCGTTATGGCTTCCGTGAACGGATCCACACCGCCTTCCTGGATCATTAACTCTCTGAATTTGAGACAAGCCCGAGACAAAATATCCACATCACTTATACAGTATTCCACCAACTCTTTTTGGAAATCAAAGACATACCCCTGCTCAGATAAATTTCTGTGCCACTCAATTAGCTGTTTTCTGGGGTCCTTGTCCTCCTCATCGACACTTGTTGTGTACTTGATTGTGTCCGGATCATAATATTCTAGAGCAGGTAATGGCCCGATATACTGCCAGTTTTCACGTTTATTGAAAAGATGTGGAAAGTACCCCTTTTTAACGCCATCTAATCCAAAAGCTTTAGGCAATTTGGCTAGAGGCATTGAAAAATAATTGAGTGAATCGATGAATTTTACATTACCCACAGACATCAACAGTAATTTTGTTCCTTGAGTTATGAGCTCAGGTTTTAGATCTGTCGACGTCAGTATGTAATGTAACATGAATTGGTTGTCATATAAACCACCAGCGTGACCAACAACAATAATTTGTTTGAATTGTTTACGCTGGTTCATTACGTATTCCATAAATCTATCAACTGGGTGTATTTTTAAAACTTGTTGCCTAACGCCACAACAACAAACTTTTATGTCTGTCCCAAGACAATTTTCACAATGTTGCCGATAAACGCACAAGTTTGGTTTATGGAGTAGAGAACCATCAGGCAACGCTTCTTCCTGCGTACTTTCCAAATCATAAAAAATCAAAAGTACCCCGGAAAATGAGGGTCGGCCGGTATCAACACGCATAAAACAGTTGTGCGGCGAAACTTTATGTTCCCTACACATTCTACAAAAGATTTCCCCGCAAACATGCTGTCTGTTTCTGGGGAAGACTTTGAAACATTTATCGCAACACATTATCTGTTCACAAATCTTGGCAGCTGTATGTTTGTCGAAACATTGTTGCCCTCTAAATCTCCGGTTACAAACAGTACACAACATTCGAGCGTCTGTTGGGGGACAAGGTGGTGTTTGTTGACACGCTGGGCAAGTTTTATCACATCTATGCCTTTCCTTGGTATTGTAAGGGACGTGACATTCCTCACAATAATAAACACAGCAAAAAGCGGCCGTTAATGAGGTAATGACGTTGTAATGATTGTTGTGGTGTAAAAGATTTATTTTCTTAGCACCCCCCACACCCTTGTAAATAACTACTCGCCCTTTATTTCCATATTCGTAAACAGTTAACGTATAATCAATCAAATAATCTTGGAATTTTTCGAGTTCACTTATACCGCCACCTTCTTTAGGTATTTCCACCCCGCTCAATTGTAATAATTCAAGAGTACGAGATGTTTGTACTTTCATAACTTCACGTATTTTTTTCTTATCCGGAGAGTTATCGGCGTACGCTTTGGCTACCACAATAGCCCTTGCAAGGCAAAGGTGATCATTACTGTTTATAGTAATGACCCCCTTTTTTCTAGCACACTCCTCGTTAAATTTGTTGTATTTCGACCCGCGACCTTTACCTTTGGGCAATTTCACCGTTGTTGCACCGATGCAGAATGTATCGGTGTTCAAACCCGTCGATTTTGACTGATATATGGAGCTTATCATACCCCATATATCTTCGAACAAAATTTTCTCAGCCGGTTTGAATGCCAACCAACCTTCGCCGCGACTAAAATCTTTCGAACAAAATGTGAAACCAACCTGATCTTCGGGTTCTGTACCTTGAGTTACTTTCTGCACGACCCCTTCTATGGCACTTCTCACCCAGACAAGAGGGTTCGTATCTGCGGGCACGGGTTTGAGTTTAAACTCCAAACTTCTACCCACCAAATTAAATTTTCGAACCAACTTCACTGAATCTTTCACAACCAAAAATTTCTCCATTACTGGGAATTTTTCAAGAATAACAAAATGTGACAGGACAGCGAGAGAGAGCACAATGAGCACACCTCAGCCGTGTTCTTACTTTTATACAGGTAGTGGGCGTGGCCTAAAACACACCATTTTCACCAATTGGCGTATTATTATTCTCGAGAACATCCAAACAAATATGTATGGATAGTATGGAGTGTTTCTTTCTGTCTCAAAATTCATTTCTTGTTACAGTTTTTCCATTATTCTTTATTTTACAGATCACGGACGAGGCCATTGTTCGAGGGTGAGTCGTGTGCGTGCGGACGAGTTCATTACGAGGAGAGTGAGGTTGGTTCGTTTTCAGGAAATGGAATACCAGTGGCGTTCACATATGAGCAATTCAAAAAACGTCAGTATAATTATGTGGGGGGACCCTCAGCCTAAGGACGTGTGTGTGGAGATACAGGTAATTATAAAATGTGTTGCTATTGGTTGAATAAATAAGGTGAAACCTTATTTATTCGTAACGATAGATACGACGAGAACGTTGCAACACCCATCTATCGGGATAGTATTGGGGTAAGAAAAGGATTAAAGGATAGGTGTGGCAAGGGATTTTGGTAAATAGGCCAACTAATTCTGTTTGGTTGGTGGTGGTGATGGCAGGCTGAAAAGAATATCGTATAAAAAAATGAAAAATTGATAATGTTAACTAACTTATAGAGGTCTGGAGGACCCTCCAATTCCAAGACGTCCTCGGACTCTTGGGGCATTGTTGATAGACTAAAAAAACAATATAGTAAATGAGAGAAAATTTCTAATGTTAACTAACCTTTGAAGTTCTGACGGCGGCCCCTCCAATATGTCCTCGGGCGGCTCTTGGGGTGTTGTTGTTGTTGACAGACTAAAAAAGAGAACATAAAAAGAGAGAAAATTGATAATGTTAACTAACTTGTAGAGCTCAGGAGGCCCCTCTAACTCCAAGACGTCCTCAGACTCTTGGGGCGTTGATAGGCTAAAAAGATAATATTAAATGAGAGAGAAAATTGATAATGTTAACTAACTTGTAGAGCTCAGGAGGCCCCTCTAACTCCAAGACGTCCTCCATCTCCTCAGGCGACGGCGGCGGCGGCGGCGGCGGCGGTAACAATGAAAGATTACTAATACATAATAAATTGAACCCCCAAAAAAATACTTACTGTAATGTTTCTTCACAGAAACAAAATTGTTTATTACACACGATGCAAACCATTTTTTCAGAATGATAAATACTGATATAACATGCAAATATATAATATCACAACCCACCATTTTTTCCTCGATATCTCTCTGATTGATGCAGTTCCGGCCCACCTTATTATCATGTTGCATTTAGTTCGTGAAGTAGTTGTAAAAATGTGTCCTTATTGCGAATCGCCTGTGGAGGGGTCATTCAAAAAACACATTTTGAAACACTACAAATGCCCCTTCTGTAAAAAACTATTTAGAAAGACATTTTCCACACACAGGTGTAAATTTAAACAAAATTGTTTTGTGCTGTGAGTCTTTTCTCTCTCTCTCAAAAGTTCCTTTTCAACATTCCCCATTTTTTTCAGTCTGGACAAAATCACATAACGAGGGGTGGTGTTGTTTTAGCACAATCTGTGTGTTTTTTCTCTCAAAAGTGTGTTTTTTCTCTTATTAAAATTATTTTCAGCCCACACACACACACACAGGCTGGGGGACAATTGAGGTGAAGAGCGGGAGGAATAGAAGGAAAACCTACCAGTGGTGAAGGTCTGCCTGTGTGAGAGAGAGACTCCAGGTGTGAGTATTAATATTTTAAAATTTTTGAATTACTCGTTAACACCATAAACTTTTGTGAATGAACCTTTTGTGCGGGATAGAGAAGGCCTGCCGGTGAGACTCCAGGTGTGAGTATTAATATTTTAAAATTTTTGAATTACTCGTTAACACCATAAACCGAAAACTATAAAGCGAAAACTGCATTCACACGCTGAAATATACTTTTTACTTTTGTGCGAGATAGAGAAGACGTGCCGGTGAGACTCCAGGTGTGAGTATATTTCAAAATTACCATTACAAAAAAGTGTGTGTGCCGCCTAGGATTTTCTCCATTGACCTTGTCACGCTCCAGAGATTTATCTCTCACACGGATGTTGAGTTTCCTGTTCACGACGCGTGCAGATTTATCAGCATTTTTGCTCATGTTAAATTTTTATTCGGAAAATTTGGCCATAATCAATAAGGGGTGGGAGAGAGCTAAGAAATATACGGATTCCAACCTTTTGGCAAAAAAAAAGGTTATGATCACCAAAGACTGTTATTATACACATGCTTTTTTCAGGTGAGCTACCTCGGTAACTCAGACAATACCTTAGGAGAGAGTATCACTTAGACAACACCATAGTGTGGGGAGAGAGAACATCTTGATGTGGGAACATCCCTCGAGGAACATCTCAATGAAGGTGTGTATATTTAGTTCTTGGTAAATTTTCCTCTCTCTCTCGTGTTTGGTCACATTGATATTCCAAAAACTGATCATTCTCGATGTCAATGTTGAATATTACACAGATCTTACAATTCACTGGCCCCAGAGACAGGCTCGAGGTACAGCAAATCAACGAAACACAGGTGGTTTTCTCCTTCTATTCCTTTCATTGTCACGTACCATTTTACTTCTAAACTTACAATCTTGTGTGTGAGGCCCACCCCCGATATCTTTTTCTTGAAATTCGGCAGTTCGAGAAACTCCGATTATGTTACACATCTTGCAATTCACGGGGGTCCCCTGAGACAGGCTCGAGGTACAGCTAATTACGGCAACGAAACACAGGTGGCTTTCTCCTTCTATTCCTCTCTCTCTACACCTCAAATTCGTACGGTAAACCTACAAACTCTGTCATGATTTTTCCGTTATTTTCATCCTTCATTAATCCAATTACTTTTTTATTCATGAGGGGTATAGATGATATTTGGAGGGTAATCGCATTTATCCAAGTGAGGCGCAATGTCAATAGACGTCATCACGAGTTCGTACACCTATGTTGGTAATATTTTGAAGGATTTCTTGATTTTTTCCAGCACATATACATTGATGGATACATTATTTTGCTTTTCAAATCTGGGGATGACGTCCTCCAAAACCGACGGTCCCCCACGGATAAGTATTCGGAATCGATCATCGTGAGGACTGAGCGCTATTTTGTCCTGTACAATCGAGTAAACATCATGCAATTTAGATTGAATTATTCTTTGAGTTCTATATAATGTATTATGTTCACGTAAACAGGTCAAATAATCTTGAAACGTTATTTCGTTTTTGACTACATTATATTTGACGCCTTTTGACTTTTTTGGTAACACCATAATTTTTATGATATTACCAATCATCCACATATTCCTCAGTTTCGAGCTGCAATCGTAACTTTTCCAGTTCATCTTGATCGGATAATACCCTGATTGAATACAGCTTTGGTCTGAGTCCGACATAATCAGACATTGGCACCCCATTATTTTCATCCTTCATCATACCAACGACTTTCTTGTTTACGAGAGGTATATATGTTATTTTGGACGATAGTCTGAGGAAAAGTGAAACGAAACTAAGGAAATATACTTTTGTGAATAAACGATCTTGGTAAATTTTCGACAATGCATCTTTCACAACACGTATTACTTTCATGAGAGAGACATTGTGCTCGACTGCAAAGCAATATTCCTATTAACACAGGTGGTTTTCTCCTTCTATTCCTCTCGTGTTTAGTCACATTGATATTCCAAAGAAAATGCATTCTGTTATCATGTTCAATATCAATGTTGAATTTTTGGCAAATATCCTTTAATTCAACTTTCACTAAACCTTGGGGGACCGCTGTATCGCATCACGAATTACATAGTCTGTCATTATACAGCCGTTATTCTCAACACTTTTTTGTTTATGAGAGAGGTATGTCATTTTGGATGATCTAAGATTTTTGCAGAGCCTTTTATCGTGTGCATAATTGCATTATTGAAATGGTTTACTTCGTCTTGAGTATACTTCGCGCTGTTTATATTTTCTTCTACGTTGTAGAAGTACAAATCCTCGCGCAATAACTGAATATTTCACACAGGTGGCTTTCTCCTTCTATTCCTCTCTCTCTACACCTCAAATTCGGACCGTAAACCTACAAACTCGGTCATTATACAGCCGTTATTCTCATCTTTCATTAAACCAACCACTTTCTTATTCTTGGGGGTATATATGTTATTCTGGATGTTTGAGGAAAAGTGAATGAAACTGAGGAAATATACTTTTGTGCATAAACCTTTTTTTACCTTTTGTACGAGATGTTGTGGCTGTCGGAGCTTGTATCTGGCAGGGAATGTGGTCGGTGGGAACTCCTTTTTCACCCTTCCTATACCCAGAGCTGTAAGTATTTGAAATAAAAGTACTTCGAAAAAGTATTTCAAATACTTTTTCGTAATTGAAATACTTTATTTCCAATACTATCGCATTTCGGTATTTTGTATTTGCTCTTCCAAATACTTTCGGAAATATTTGGATTTGGTAATTGCTTACATCACTGAAAAAGTATTTGAAATACTTTTTGGCGGGATTTCAAATACTTCACAGTATTTGAAATATATTCGATGTATTTCAAATACCCTTTGATGTATTTCAAATACTGTTAGAAGTATTTAAAATACTGTTAGAAGTATTTAAAATACTGTTAGAAGTATTTCAAATACTGTGAAGTATTTCAAATACTGTTGAATGTCTTTCAAATAGTGGATTTATTTTCAAATACTTTCGAATATATTTGAAAAACTGGAATGCATTTACCATTCCAAATATTTTCGAAAATATTTCGATTTAGTAATTGACTGCATCACTAACAAGTATTTGAAATACTTTTTGGCGAGATTTGAAATAATTCGCAGTATGTATTTCAAATACACTCGAGATGTATTCCAAATACTGTTAGATGTATTTCAAATAGTCGAAATACCTAGGTACCTATATTTGAAATATTGGAACGCGTTTTAAATACATGTGAAAACATCGTGTCGTCAACTTTTACAATGGAACAGATTATATCCGATTTATTTCTGCGCGTGCCGCTTTTAGAAGGCGATGTTTTTGTATCGGTAAGTGCAGTAAGTGGTAACACATTCTTGGAAAAAATAAAGGGTGGCGGCCTGGCGGCTGTGATGCGTAGAGCGTAGAGTAACTATTGACTATTGTTTCATGTTTCATCACTGTTGAAATATTACATCAACTTGGCGTTCGCAGAGGAGAGGGTAGCGGCAGCGCCGGCAGCCGACAGCGACTGTATAATTGTGATTGTATTGTGGCGTGGCGTGAATTGTTTTGAATTTGATCGGGCAGATCGGGTTAGTGAGGTTGGTAAGTATTTCTGTATAAATTAGCCATTCATGCACTGTATGAACGTACCTATATAAACATGTTGATTTCACTTGAAATAATTTCCGCATATTATTTTATATTGACTATTATTGTTTTGATCGTAAACGAACGTAAATCACTGTCGGTTCCTACCAGAATTAAAAATTCGCTGTTCATTAAAGCTCACAGCTCACAGCACAGCACAGCCAACAATAGGTATATCGTAGGTATATCATATATCAGTTTTATTGTGATTATGGTTCGATTCGATTCCAAATTGGTGTGGGAGGACTGGGACTACTGGGAGGGAGTTCTCGGGGTCAGAGAATAGAGAATATGATTTTTTGTCAGAACTTATAGAATCAAGGTGGTGCGGTGGTGGCTGGTGGCTCTAAGATTGCGGATGAGTTCTGTGATTATGGCCCGATTCCATTCTATTAGGGTCAGATATATAAATTAGTATCGTTAGATTAGTCAAAAAAAATAATTTTTTTGGAAAGTGCTTGTCAAAAAATGGTTGCCTTTTGAAAAATTATAGTTAGACACGGAAATGTAATTTTGCCAACTTGTCTTATTCATATCTAACATACTAGCCACTGAAACTTCGCGATTGTAATTTTCTGATATCACCTGAGGCCTGAGGTAGATGCAGTTTTAAAATTGACTCTGAAAAAATTAAGTAGGCGTAAAAACTTTCGAAAATGTCACATTCTGATCCAGAATTGTCTCAGAAATCAAAAAATGTTTCAATATACAGGGTGTTCCATTTAAAAATTTAGAACCGGAGCCGATTCCGGTGAAACCGGAAGTGACCGGAAAGTGAAAAATATATGAAAACTCTTCTCTTCAGTCTTCACATACCATTTACCTATACCAAAACTCATTTTGACACACCTAATAGTAATAGTCTAGAAGTTATGACTTGTCTAATAGATTCGTTGACACCCGGTATATGCTTTCAAAAAAATTCTCACTTGTTCCGATTCCAACTCCACGATTTTTCTAGGAAAACATGCAGGCGATCAACGGAATTAACGAATCCAAGGATACGCAGGACTCGCAGGAGTCGCTGGACCTACTCCAAGAAAGTAGTGATGCGACTATGAGTAATCTACAACCGTTAGAGGCGTTAGAGCTACCAGAACCAGAATATAATTTCGATCTAGACTTCAATAATGTTGCTATTTGTACATCCAACCAACTGTCCAGCAGTTTCACAGAGAAATTTTCGAATTGTGCATCCTTGGACGGCAAGTTTTATGAAGTGATTGATTTCATCGGTAAAGAAAATAAAATAACTGCTCAATGTAAAATGTGTCTGCCCAAAATAGTCCATATAAAAGGAGCCCCAGGTGTGTCAACAAACTTTCTTAGGCACATGAAAAGATCGCATGAAAACAAAATGAAGGAATATGAAGAGTATAAGTCACAAAAGAAGAAAGGGAAAGAAAATAGGCCATCAACGTCTTCTACAGATACCAAAAGAAAAAACAGCGGAGACACAGGAAAAACAAATAAAAAGCCGAAGACACAGACCATGATTACAGATAAATTCCATAAAAGTGATTTTAATCAGGAACAATTTGAAAGAAAAATTGTACATTTTATAATAGATACAATGTCTGCTGTCTCTATAATAGAAAAACCATCCTTTCGTGCATTATTCGAAGGAAGTAATCTGAGAGTGATGAGCAGAGTCACACTAATGAAGAAAATTGATAATATTTGCCGACAAAACCTTCACATAATACAAGAACGACTTGAATATATCGACTATGTGTGCACTACAGTTGATATATGGTCCGCTAAAAGACGCAGTTTCCTTGGTTTGACATGTCATTGGATAGACAAAAAATACCTGAGACATTCTGTAGCACTAGCATGTAAAAGATTTGCAGGAAGCCACACCTATGACAGAATCGCCGATATTATTGAGGAAGTGCATAGAAAATTCAAGCTAAATAGTGAAAAGATAGTGGCTACAGTAACCGACAATGGTTCAAATTTTGTGAAAGCTTTCGAAAATTTTTGTGCTGATTCGGTCATTGATAGTGAAAGATTCAGACCGACCACATCACAGGAAGGTGAAGATGATACTGATACTGAAGCAAACAACTATGAAAGTGATTCTGACGAGAATGGCCTTGTATTCTTGAGAGTGGAAGAATCTTCTGAAGGATATCCTGATCCTGGGATTTCGCGGGATGATGAATCTACAGAAGAACGCGTCTCACTGATTTTACCGCATCATGTTCGATGTGCAAGTCACACTCTCAATCTTATTGCGACCACTGATATCAAGAATGTTATACAAAAAAATACTAGCCTCAGAACCAAACACACAAACTGTTTAAGTAAATGTTCCCTTTTGTGGAAAATGGCTGGACGCCCAAAATCTGCTGAAATTATTTTAGAAGTTTTGGGTCAAACGTTGAGCTACCCTGGTGCCACACGCTGGAATTCTCTTTATGACGCCATTTCAAAAATAATAAAACATAAGAGTCGGATGCCAGAACTCTTCGAGAAATTGGGAATGAAAAATCAGTGTTTCAAAGAAATGGAATTACAATATTTGACGGAATACTGCCTGATTCTTCAACCGCTGGCTTCTTGTCTGGATATTCTTCAAGGGGAGAATGGCACATTTTACGGGTACTTGCTGCCCTGTTTGGGATCTCTCTTGAAAAAATTCGAGAAAATAGAATCGGAACAGATTATCCTATGCAAAGTTATTTTGGAAACTTGCAGAAGTAGTTTATTGAGAAGATTCAAAAAAGTCCTGGACTTCACAAGCCTAGAAGCAACTGAGGCCATTTTCGCTTCAGTAACCATCCCCAAATTCAAGATGAAATGGGTTCATAATTTTAAATCAATAACGTCAATCGATATTGCAGAATATATTCAGAAATCAGTAGTCGATCAATTGAAGAAGTCATCTTATGAATCTGCAGTACCTAGTGCAGGTCTTGGGCGAGGAGAAAGAAAGAATAAAGAAGAAAATTTCTTTGAACTTGATGAAGGCAATACAGGACTAGCTTCAACAACAAAAGATTCGCTAAAAAAAAGTTTGGAACTGGAAGTGCTCCAGTATCTCAACGATCCAAGCGATGAATTCGCAATGCTTGAGAAATATCCCAATATGAAAGAATTATTTTTTCGATATAATACATGCTTACCCTCATCGGCGCCTGTCGAAAGACTCTTCTCCTACGCCGAAATTGTAAATGCACCTAGAAGAAATGCATTAACTGACAGAAATTTTGAGAATCTAGTTATACTGAAAGCGAATGGAAAATTCATAAATTCTTAATACGAAAATGGATCGTGTCGTGAATAACCATTTGAAATATATGTTGCGTTCATTCTAATAGTGTTTTGTTTTTTATTCATTCCAAATTTTAATAAACGTCAAAATTATATATGATATGAATTATATATAATTATTGCTTTCAAATGTCATAACATAACCAAATGAAAATCTATTTGTACCACTATAGCAAAGATTATGTTAAACTGGATTTATTTTTCTAATCAAGAGTATTTCCAATACTCAATAGAATTTGAAATGGATTAAATTATTCGAGGTCCTCAAAAAGTATTTGAAATACTCAGTAGTATCTCAAGGGGTATTTGAAATATTGAATAGTATTTGAAATAGCTTAAAGCATTTGAAATACTAAAAAATAATTCAAATACTCGCTAGTATTTCAATTAATGAATAGTATTTGAAATACTTTTTGTAGATTTCAAATACTTTACAATACTTACAAATACTTACAAAGTATTTCAAAAATACTTCGAAGTATTTGAAATCTACGAAAAGTATTTTAAATACTGTATTTGTCGAATTTTTCAAATACTTTCTCGAACTATTTGGAATAGCAAATACTTTCGAAATCTCAAAATATTTGGTACTTGAAACTACAAATACTTTGGTGAGGTATTTAGAATTTGGTATTTGAAGTACTTCTCTTGAGTATTTTATACAGCTCTGCCTATACCTAGTTTTTCGTTTATATGTTTTCATAGTTGTACTGACATTTTTACTGTAGAAACTCTTCCTGATTACTGTATCCAAATTTGGTGTAAGGTATTCTTGTCTGAGAAAACTTCACATAAGGTCGTACTGACATTTTTTGAATTACTCACACCTCTGATCCTTAATTCCCAAGGGTCAATTTTATTAAGGACGAATCTTAATCCGAGACATGTTAGTTGTACTGACATTTTTTGAATTACTCATATGTGAATACCTCTGATCCTTGATTCCCAAGGGTCTATTTTATTCAACACGAATCTTAATCTGAGACATATTAGTTGTACTGACATTTTTTGAAATACTCATATGTGAACGCCATGAACTATCTATAAAACGTAAATTGATGGTCGTCTCCTCGTCGTACTGTGTGAAGGAAATATACTTTTGTGAATAAACCTTTTTACCCTTTGTACGAGATGTTGTGGCTGTCGGAGCTTGTATCTGGCAGGGAATGTGGTCGGTGGGAACTCCTTTTTCACCCTTCCTATACCTAGTTTCTCGTTAAACTGTTTTTCATAGTTGTACTGACATTTTTTTGAATTCCTCATATGTGTGTGTGCGCTCCTCAAGATCGGGATTAGCTATAGATAATTTTATTGATGTTGGTGCTGGAGTTATTGATAAAGATTATAGGGGTATATTGAAAGTTATTTTGTTCAATCACTCTGAAAATAGCTTTAATGTTAGGGTAGGTGATCGGGTAGCACAAATTATCTACTACACATACCTCTGATCCTTAATTCCCTGTAGTCAAGGGTCAAATCTATTGAGAACAAATCTGGGACATGTTACATATTAGTTGTACTGGCATTTTTACTCTCATGTGAAAACTCTGCCTGATTACTGTAGCCAAATTTATTGAAAGGTATTCTTGTCTGAGAAAACTTCACATAAGGTTGTACTGACATTTTTTGAATTACTCATATGTGAATACCTCTGATCCTTAATTCCCAAGGGTCAATTCTATTTAAAACAAATCTCAATCTGAGGCATGATAGTTGTGTTGACATTTTTTGAATTACTCATATGTGAATACCTCTGATCCTTAATTCCCTGTAGGGCCAAATCTATTGAGAACAAATCTGGGGCATTTTACATATTAGTTGTACTGACATTTTTACTCTCATGTGAAAACTCTTCCTGATTACTGTATCCGAATTTGGAGTAAGGTATTCTTGTCTGAGAAAATTTCACATAAGGTTGTACTGACATTTTTTGAATTACTCATATGTGAATACCTCTGATCCTTAATTCCCAAGGGTCAATTTTATTTAGGACGAATCTTAATCCGAGACATGTTAGTTGTACTGACATTTTTTGAATTACTCATTATGAATACCTCTGATCCTTAATTCCCAAGGGTCAATTCTATTTAAAACAAATCTCAATCTGAGGCATGATAGTTGTGTTGACATTTTTTGAATTACTCATATGTGAATACCTCTGATCCTTAATTCCCTGTAGGGCCAAATCTATTGAGAACAAATCTGGGGCATTTTACATATTAGTTGTACTGACATTTTTACTCTCATGTGAAAACTCTTCCTGATTACTGTATCCGAATTTGGAGTAAGGTATTCTTGTCTGAGAAAATTTCACATAAGGTTGTACTGACATTTTTTGAATTACTCATATGTGAATACCTCTGATCCTTAATTCCCAAGGGTCAATTTTATTAAGGACGAATCTTAATCCGAGACATGTTAGTTGTACTGACATTTTTTGAATTACTCATTATGAATACCTCTGATCCTTAATTCCCAAGGGTCAATTTTATTAAGGACGAATCTTAATCCGAGACATGTTAGTTGTACTGACATTTTTTGAATTACTCATTATGAATACCTCTGATCCTTAATTCCCAAGGGTCAATTTTATTAAGGACGAATCTTAATCTGAGACATATTAGTTGTACTGACATTTTTTGAATTACTCATATGTGAATACCTCTGATCCTTGATTCCCAAGGGTCTATTTTATTCAACACGAATCTTAATCTGAGACATATTAGTTGCAATGACATTTTTTGAATTACTCATATGTGAACGCCATGAATCGAAAAACTATAAAACGTAAATTGATGGTCGTCTCCTCGTCGTACTGTGTGAAGGAAATATACTTTTGTGAATAAACCTTTTTACCCTTTGTACGAGATGTTGTGTCTGTCGGAGCTTGTATCTGGCAGGGAATGTGGTCGGTGGGAACTCCTTTTTCACCCTTCCTATACCTAGTTTTTCGTTTATATGTTTTCATAGTTGTACTGACATTTTTACTGTAGAAACTCTTCCTGATTACTGTATCCAAATTTGGTGTAAGGTATTCTTGTCTGAGAAAACTTCACATAAGGTCGTACTGACATTTTTTGAATTACTCACACCTCTGATCCTTAATCCCCAAGGGTCAATTTTATTCAAAACAAATTTTAATCTGAGACATATTAGTTGTACTGACATTTTTTGAATTACTCATATGTGAACGCCATAACGATAAAATGTGCATCATAACCCGTAAGGTTGTGGAATACTACTGGGGTAGTATGGAAGTTCTTCGGGGCGCGTATTCACGCCAACTCCCTGCTTCTGCGATGCTTTTATCTTATTTTTCAGCGTTATGATGTTTCTCAAACAGGCCCCCAGACGCTGCTTCTCCCCGACGGAATTGGCATTACGCAAGGCTTTTCGAATACGCCTTATCCCCTTTGTTACACTCACGTAACCCCTCCTTTATCCTCACTTCATCATTAGGAGTAATTACGAGATTTTGGTACGTAAGGTGTCACAATAATAGTTGCAACAAAACGCTGCTGTCAGTGAGGTAATGACATTGTAATGTCCCTCGTGATAAAGTAAATTCAACGAGGGGCCAACACCATCACACCACGTCACGCCCCTTATTACCATAAGCATACACCGTGATCCTATACTCTTTCAAATATCTCTGGAATTGCTGGAGTTCGGGTATTCCTGCACCACCTTCTTCAGGTATTGAGACATCGGCATCGATCATTAATTGTTGAGCTCTTTGCCTCTGCAGCTTGCCAACATCTCGGCGTACTTTCTGCCATTCCTTGTCCTTGTCTACGTAGGCTCTCGCAACCACAAGAGCCCGAGGTAAACAAAGGTATCATTATTTTCAATTGATAGACCCCTTACGCTTAGAGCACTCGAACATTCGAACGTATTAAAATTTGCTAGACGGCCTTTCCCTGCGGGTAATCTAACGCTCGTAACGCCTAAACAGAAAGTTTCCGTGTTCAGCCCGGTCGAATTCGATTGATAAATTGTTTTTGCCAAAAACGTCGTCAAATTTTCACCTCGGGAGAAGAAAATGATAGTTTTTCAGTGAGAAGTACGTTGGTGTGACTTTTTATTAGGAATAAACCTTTTTCCTTTTGGTTGGTGGGAACTCCCTTTTTTCACCCTTCCTATACCTAGTTTTATCATAGTTACACGACAATTAAGACTCCAGCTTACTCTGTAAGTACCTCTATTGGGGTATTTTCAACATTTTTCTCGAAAAAAGGTTTGTTGTTGTTGTTAACTAACTTAAATTTGTTCAAGAGAAATATTTTTTCACCCTACAATGCTTTCATAGTTGTACCGACATTTGGATGCTTTTTCGGCGGTTTGAATTCTCACCACCGATATGTCTAAAGACGTCGAAATAGCTGAAGGTCTATTATGTTGAAATATTTACATTTTTTTCACACATTCATAATATTTGATTCACACCTCTCTCTCTTTTGTTACCTCTTTTTTGAGGTTGTGTGTGTGACTGAATATACATACTGAGTTTTGCTCATAAAACTCTCTCACTTTCAGCCTCTATCCAAAAGGACCATCAAGCCAACTTAGTGCAAGCCGAGACCTGTGTGTAGACAATAAGTGAAAAATTTGCAGCCATTTGATATGGAAAAACACTCTCGATGGTATGTTGCTTGAATTTAAAACAAATATGATACATTTCCTTTGTGTGTGTGGGAGTCTCAGATATATGTAGCGATAAATCTCATGTGCAAAACACTCTTGTTGAAAAACAATTTAAATTATCAGCTCTACAGCAGCCACCGGAAAAACGCCTTCTCATTACTAAACACTGAAACAATTGAATCGTTGCGAAGTCGCAATTGTAAAATTCTGGATTTTCGATACGTGAGCAAAATTGAATCGTCGCGAAGTCGTAATTGTTGTAAAAATTCTGGCATTTTCATCTGGGGCCTATTTGGTTGCTTATGATGCACGGGATTTGCGTACGATTAACGGGGGGCATTTTTGTTCCGTGCGATGCCTTAGCTGACATTAACGGGCGTCATTTTTGTTGCGTGCGATGCTCTGACGAAGCACTGTGTTAGGTGCGGGAGCCATTTGCGTACGATTAACGGAGGCCATTGTTGCACGCCTTAGTTGACATTAACGGGGTCGTTTTTTGTACTATGACGAAGCGTTAGCGTGTGGGAGCCATTTTGCGTGTCTTAGTTGGCACTAACGGGGTTCGTTTTTGCTGCGTGCGATACTCTGACGAAGCGTTAGCGCTGTCTTAGCTGGCATTAACGGGGTTCGTTTTTTGCTGCGTGCGATACTCTGACGAAGCGCTGTGTTAAGCGGGGGCCATTTGCGTACGATTAACGGGGTCGTTTTTGCTACGTGCGATACTCTGACGAGGCGTTAGCGCTGTCTTAGTTGACACTAACGGGGGTTCGTTTTTGCTGCGTGCGATACTCTGACGAAGCGTTAGCGCTGTCTTAGTTGGCATTAACGGGCATCGTTTTTGTTGCGTGCGATACTCTGACGAAGCGCTGTGTTAAGTGGGAGCCATTTTTGTTGCGTGTGATGCTTTAGCCAACATAAACGGGGTCGTTTTTTGCTGCGTGCGATACACTGCGTTAGCGCTGTGTTAGGTGGGAGCCATTTGCGTACGATTAACGGGGTCGTTTTTGCTGCGTGCGATACTCTGACGAAGCGTTAGCGCTGTCTTAGTTGGCATTAACGGGCGTCGTTTTTGTTGCGTGCGATACTCTGACGAAGCGCTGTGTTAAGTGGGAGCCATTTGCGTACGATGAACGGGAGCCATTTTTGTTGCGTACGACGCTCTAGCTGGCATTAACGGGGGTCGTTTTTGGTACGTGCGATACTCTGACGAAGCGCTGTGTTAAGTTGTAGCGAGAGCCATTTTTGTTGCGTGCTGTGTCTTAGTTGACATTAACGGGGGTCGTCTTTGCTGCGTGCGATGCTCTGACGAAGCACTGTGTTAAGTGGGAGCCATTTTTGTTGCGTGCTCTTAGCTGGCATTAACGGGGGTCGTTTTTGGTACGTGCGATACTCTGACGAAGCTTTAGCACTGTGTTAAGTTGTAGCGGGAGCCATTTTTGTTGTGTGCTGTGTTGAACTGGCTTTTGGGGGAAAATGATGTCTTTCGTTGGAGAAAATGAGCGGTGACGTATGACTTTACAAGGTTGAACTTTTTCACACTTGACAGATGACTTTAGCTGTGTGTGTGACAGCCGATAGTTACGTTTTGGGCGTGATTGTTGCCAGCAAGGTTGACAGATGTCTTTAGCTGAGGAGTCCGACCAAATTTGGTGAGGTTGTTGCTCAGCTGAGCGCCATTTCGAGGAGCCCTACCCATATCTACATATACACACATTGTCTCGCTAGTGTAGAGCGTCTGGCATTTTTTGAATGTCAGATCACAAGACTCAGAGGACCCCTGGCTTAGGGCTCATAGTGATAGATGACAGGACTTGGATTTTCGAGGACCCCTACCCATAGCTATCTATACACACACATTGCCTAGCTAGCGCAATGTTAACGTCTAGGTCTCCCATGCTGAGCGGCCCGGGTTCAATCCTCAACGAAGTTTTTTATTTAGGTCGACCTTGGCACCGGCGTCAGTTGGCGCGAGTTTAGCGGCGCGATGACTTGTAGGTTAGGTTCGACGCGGAGCTCATGTGGGTGACGTACATTTGCGCGGGCTCTGGAGAGGTTATGGACCACTGCGCGCTGAAGCCACGGGTGACGGCCGATATTACAGGGTTCTTCTATACCGGCCGTGACGTCACAGAGGGTGCTAATCAAGTGTCTGGGGATCTCGCTGAAGTGACCCCTATTCTACTCAATTTCTATCATTGTATTTTTGATACTAGCATATGTAATAACGATACTTTCGAAGATAATAAATGTAGAATATGACTATGAATTAAATGCTTCATTATAAATTGATTTTCATTTGAATAATTCATCGCACAAAATTAAAGACTTGTTTTTCATCATGTATGAGTAATCAGTGATAACAAAACCGCAACTAACGGTGTCGAATACACATGAGAACTTGTTTTTCAACATTCATCGCGTTATCAGTAATGACGAAACCTTAAATAACGGTCGAATACGCATGGAAACTTATTTTTTTGTCGAATTCGTTCGAGAATGCCTCTTATCGCATAGAAACCACAAACATTCATCGCTTTTGTTCTGAAAAACATTCTATTTGTTCTAGAACGTTATCAGACATCGAATATAAAACAGTTGGAACAAAGATTAACAAGCCACTTTGAAGAATCAGTTCATACTTGAGAGTGATACCAGTGACAAGTGCGTCAATTATTTCTAGAGAGTAAGTGTTTTTCAATTGTTTCCCATGCTCATCTTCTGAGTTGTGGTTTTCATTGATTTTCATACGTTCTTACTTCAGCTTTCAGATGAATTTGAATGTGATATTATTCAGAGCCAGTTTAAAAATCATTTCCAGTTCAAATTGTTTTTATGCACACCTTTGAAGGATTAAGGACTGTTCACAGTAGGAGCGACGAGCGACGCGTCGACGGTTAAATAACCCAGTGTTATGACATCCAAGCATTCAGAGTAAGAGCGACCAGCGCGGCGACGCGTTGCGATTACTTCCCGCGACAGCGACGGATACAAATCGAACTGATTTTTTGTGGCGACGTACCAGCGACCAGTCGTTAAAATGAGTTCCACTGAGGATGTTGCCGAAATATTAATTTCAGAAATTCAGTCAAGACCCCCGTTATGGAACACAAAGTTGCCTTCATACAAAAATAAAAATTTAAGAGATAGGCTCTATTCTGAAGTGGGAGTAATATAAGGAATATCGAGTAAGTTTCTTTTTTATAATAAATTACAGTATATTAAATTAGGTAAAAAACACATAACCTAAAAATTTTTTATTTATAATTATTTAGTATCGAAAAATTTATATATTCTGGTCGATAAAATATTGTTTAAATGTATTTCGTATCTCTATAGCTCTATTAGTTGCTCTATTGTTCCGAACTGCTCTTGCGTTTAAATTTATGTTGTTTTGTCTATTTTCCATAATATTATTGTAATCTGTATCAGAATCTCCATCAAAGTCCCTGATTAAATTGTGGAGTATACATGCGCATTTGATGACATTTATAGCAGTTGATTGTTTAAGTAAAATACTTGTATCCAATATTCTGAATTTTTGATATAATATGCCAAATGCATTTTCAATGCATTTTCGAGCACGTGAAAGACGGTCGTTGAAAAGTTGCTTTTCATCATGTAACATTCCATTTCTTGGTGGTGGATATGGCCTCATTAGATACGTTTTTAGCGGGTAGGCCTCATCCCCTATCATGACATTTGGCAGAATAATATTAGAATTTTGTAATGCTCTATCAGGAGGTACATTCAGTCGATTTGTCTCTAACAAGTTATAAAGTGTCGAAGACTGAAAAACTCCACCGTCACTTTCAGATCCTTTTGAACCCACTTCTATAGTGATAAATTTCTTGTTAGCATCGGCAACCCCTTGTAGTCCGATAGAATAATATTTCAAGTAATTAAAATATGTTGTTCCACTTTTGGGGGGACATTTTATTTGGCAATGCTTTCCACCAATTGATCCGAAACAATTTGGAAAATTCCATAGTGTGTTGTATTCTTCAATTATTGCTTCTAACTGTTGTTGATTAGGAAATGGCATATATTCATCCTGTAATTTTTCCCAAATAATGAGACATGTTTTCTTTACGATCTCAGAAACTGTGGAATATCCCATTCTGAATTCGTGTCCCAAATGTTTATAGGTGGTTCCGGTGACAAGGAATCTGTAAATAAGTTGAGTGAGTTGCAAAAGAAATGTATAAAACAATAATTTTTTTATTTAAATTTTGTGAATGGTTAAGAAATATATCGATATTAAATAAAGTATAGTATTGCTTAAAACTGAGACATTTAAAATTATTTCAGAGGAAGCCGTAGCAGCTCGGTGGAAAAATAAAAAGGACACATATCGCCGTGAGTTGAAAAAACTTCCAGTGTCCCGTTCTGGAGATGGGGCCAACAGCAATTCATCTTCTTGGCCATATTTTGAAATGATGTCTTTTTTAAAAGATCTAATGACCCCGGCCAGCAAATATGAAAATCTATCTTCCTCTCAGCAAGATGATAATGCTGAAGTAGAAGAAGACTTAGAGACGCAATCAAATATTGATCCAACATCTCCGAGACCGGCATTTTCATCAGAATCATCAGCGTCATAATCTGTGCTCAGACTACCATCCGCGACTTCTTCCACTACAAGCAAGGCCAACAGAAAAAGACTGTGTGACACGAGGGGCGATAAATTTCTTGAAATAGAAAACAAAAAGTTGAAGATATTATCCCAAACATTAGCACAAGATGCACCTGCGCCAGAATGTGAGGATCTGAATTTTTTTAAAAGTATCATTCCATATATGAACAAATTCCAACCCATTCAGAAATTAAAGATTCGAAATAAAATACAACAAGTTATTATAGACGAAATGTCGCATAACGAAACTGAGACCTGCAGCACCTGAAAACCAACCAACACCCCTACACCACCCATCATATTCAGAGAGTCCATCATTCCCAATCTCATCGTTTTCTCATTTTCAATACTAAATATATTACATACTCTACATTTTTTGGAATATATTATGTTTGATTTTTTATATAAATAGGTACGTAACAATGTACGTTTTCTTTTCTTACCTTATAGTAACAACAAGTCGCTCTGCAGGTGAAATGTAGCGTTTTTGTACAAAGTTTGTTACTGTTTTCTCCAAGTGAGGACCAACCTTTTCCAGTAAGTAATCAAAAGTTCGGATGGACATTCTCAGGTAGTTCCGAAATCGGTCTGGATACATTCTTAATTTATAGTATAAATGGTGGAATTCACCAAACAAATGCCTTTCTTTATTTATGGGGTGAATTCCGACTTTTCTGTTTAATCGGCCTATATGATATGGCATGTCCAGTAAAAGAAACAAACGAACTGACCGAACTGTTCTTGTTGGAGCCATTTTATGAACTGAAAAAAAGCGTGTTGTTGAATATTTGACGCGTCGCAGACGCGAATGCAACGCTCCAACTCTGAAACAGCATCGCGTCGCCCGCCGCTACGCTATCGCGACGTGACGCTCGTCGCTCCTACTCCGAACAGTCCTTTACTGTTTTCCATTGAGTTTGAAATTCGAAGCGGTTCATTTTCCAGT
The DNA here is from genome assembly GCA_032362365.1 of Zygogramma bicolorata. Classification (NCBI taxonomy): domain Eukaryota; kingdom Metazoa; phylum Arthropoda; class Insecta; order Coleoptera; family Chrysomelidae; genus Zygogramma; species Zygogramma bicolorata. Next base: position 32,587 of record JAVJAQ010003653.1, read on the forward strand.
TCAAATTTATCTTAGATTCACTTCAATGTGCACCTTTGAGGGACTTTTCTCTTCCATTGAATTTGTAATTCGAAGCGGTTCATTTTTCAGTTCAAATTTTTCTCAGTTTACTTGAATGTCTATAAGCGCACCTTTGAAGGAATACTCTTTCCCATTGAATTTGTAATCCGAAGCGGTTCATTTTTTCAGTTCAAATTTTTCTTAGTTTACTTGAATGTTTTCACCTTTGAAAGACTGCTTGTTTTTTATCGAATTTTCTGAGGGAGAATGTGTAATTCTGCTTCAGAGAGGTGTCCCGAAATTTAACGATTTTAGTCAAATATTTCCATCCATCCTCAGAGATAGATCTACAAATATTAAACGCCAAATCAGTCATAGCCAAGAAGAAACCAATCATTGAAGTTGCAGATTTGCCTATAGGGACGCCGCATAAAATTTTAGCAGCCAAAATTGTACGAGGGAAATTTGGTGAGACGGTGTTGTTGGATTTGGATGAGAAGGTGTCATTTCTGCCGCAGAGAGTGACGGAGGACTATCACTCCTACCTGGAAGAATTTTCGTCTGGAAAATACGCTATTGTGTTCAAGGGGCTGGTTGACATCGGGAAACCCAATAGTATCGTAGTTTAATATGCAGAGAATTCGTGGTTCTATGCAATATTTTTTGTTCCAAAAGTTCTATTCATAGATCATTACCATCATCCCATGAAACACACACACACACTCTCAATTTCTTTTACATTTTGTACTAAAAAACGGAATTATTTCAGAACAATAAATACATCAACGTGTACAGTATCAGTCCAGAACCATTTCGACAGCGTTCACAGAACCACCTCAGTAGCCTTTCATTGACTTCAGTCCCCCCGGCAGTCTAGCTTCAAATCTCACCAGCAGCGTCCTCAGCAGTCCCCAGCCTCAAATCTCAGCAGAGCCTTCCCTCAGCAGCTTCCAGAACCATCAGCAACCAGAACAACTTCATCACACCAATAATTTCTGAACAATCGGTGAGTCTCGTCAATAAATAAAATCCAAATGACCGATTTTCCAAAAACAATGTCGGTAATTGATAAATATCTTTCACTCATCAGAGATAATAATTATTCAGATGATATTGCCAAAAGAGCTGTACAATTTATCAATAAGCATACACAAAAATGCGTTTTAGCTATGAAAAAAATTAACTTATCGGTTGGGGAAAAAAAGAAAATAATTACAAAAATTGGAGAATTGAAACGCTTCAGACTGATTATCAGAATGATGAATAATAAACATATATGCTCAGGTTTACAACGACGGAGCTCCAGGGCAAAGTGGCGAAATGTTAACAATGTTTTCAATCGTAGAGTAAAAACGGGGGTAATCATCAATTTAACCCATAAAGATCCTAAAAATTTTCTAGGTGATGCTTTTTTCTTATTCAAACGTGAGATTTCCAAAATTTTTAAAGAAATGCCAATTCTCAAAGTTAACTTAACATTTTCAGATGATTTTATTAAAAATTCAAATGATGGGGAAATTGTTGATCGGAAATATTTCAGTACCCCAAATAGAGTTATAGATTCAGGTAAAGACTTGACTGCTTGGTACAATGAAAACACTGTGGATGTAATATTGAATAAACTAGGTGAATTTGAGGAACACATGTCGGGTTGGGCTCTGAGTAAAATTTTTTTGTTGGAAGTAGCAATAAATGAATTTGAAATTGGTAACGGTTCTCCCTTTCATCCCGCTACCGAAACAAATCGCAAGTAAGCATGCACGCATAAATGTGCGAAATGATGATGAAATGTGCTTCTTGTGGAGTATCATTAGCGCCTTATATCCTGTAGAAAAAAACTCAGACAGAATGTTAAATTATCCGCACTATTCTACAGTTTTGAATACTACAGGGCTGAATACTCCAATGGGGATACATCAAATTTCCAAATTTGAACAACTCAATGATATTTCTGTGAATGTTTACACTTCAGAATTGAATCAAGCAAATCAACAATCATTTTATGTGGTAGTACCTGCCAGACGCATGACCAAAAAACGACTCACACATGTTAATTTGCTATTAATTCAAGATAAATATTTTCCAAAATTGAACGATTATGAGGCTCCTCCTATTGATGATGACAAAACCGAAATTAAATTTCATTACCGTTGGATTAAAAACATATCGCGATTATTGAGTTCCCAATTGAATAAAGACCACTGTGAAAAATTTGTATGTGATAGATGTCTGAATTATTTTTATTTTGAACAAAAATTGGATGATCATACTGTTTTGTGTGAAAAAGTGAACGACTGTAAAATTTCGTTCCCTACATATGATTGTGGAATTTCGAAATAATATCTATGAACAAAAATGCCCATTTATGATTTTCGCTGATTTTGAGTCACTGTTGGAAAAATGTAATGAAAGCATATCAAACAAAACTACAAAATACCAAAGACATATACCTTCCAGTGCAAGCTACTACTTAAAGTATTCTTATGACGATAGTCTCTCTCGTTTCAGAAGCTATCGAGGTGAAGACTGTATGAAATGGTTTGCTGACGAGTTGTCCGATATTGCAAAATTTGTCGAATCTAAAATAAAGAATATTGAGCCGATGATAGTGCCTCTGAATACAATCTCTGCAACGACTTGTCATATTTGTGAGAAGCCGTTCACCCCCAAAGATGTTATCGTACGTGATCACGATCACTTTACAGGGGTGTACCGGGGGTGGGCGCATCAAGCTCCTTGTAACGTCAATTTTCGAAAATTATTCATGGTACCCATTACTTTTCATAATCTTTCAGGATACGACAGTCACTTCATTATAAGAGATCTCGCAAAAAGAGGATGTGTGAGCATACTTCCTTCAAATAAAGAAAAATATATTTCCTTTACACTGAACGATGCTACAACTAAAATTAAATTTCGATTTATGGATCCTTTCCGATTCATGGGAACGTCGTTGGATGAATTAGCATCCACATTGAATCAAAATAATCTGAAAATTAAAAAAAAAGAATGTATCCATTTAGATGCTGAGAAATTCGCTCTTCTCACCAAGAAGGGGGTATTTCCATACGATTATATAGATAGCATGGAAAATTCAAACGACTCTGAGTTACCATCACGAGAAGGATTCTATAATAAATTGAACGATGAACACATAACAGAAGAGAAATATGCTCACGCACAAAATGTTTGGGAGTCATTCAAAATAACAAATTTAGGGGCGTATGCGGACCTATATTTGAAAACAGATATTTTATTAATGGCGGATGTTTTTGAGAAGTTTCGGGAAAAAAGCATACCGACTAATGGGTTGGATCCTGCGTGGTATTATAGTATGCCGGGGTACACGTGGGATGCTATGTTGAAGTATACAAAATGTAAATTACAAATTTTTAAAGACATTGACATGATTATGTTCGTAGAAAAAGGGGATAAGGGGTGGAATATCGGTTTGTTCGAATAGATATTTAAGAGCAAATAATGAATATATGGAAGCATACGATGCTGAGAAACCTTCGAAATATCTTTCATATCTAGACGTTAATAATTTATATGGGTGGGCAATGTCGGAATTTTTACCGTACGACAGTTTTCAGTGTGTTGAAAATTTTGATAAAGATGTTACTCGAATCCCCAACAATGCTTCGGAAGGCTACATATTGGAAGTCGATTTGGAGTATCCTGAGAGATTACATGATTTACATAAAGATTTTCCATTTTGTCCAGAGCATCGAACTACACCAAATTCCAAACAGAAAAAATTAATGGGCACCCTGTATAATAAAGACAAATATATTTTGCACTATCGCAACTTGGAACAGGCACTGAATAACGGTTTGATTCTATCGAAAATTCATCGGGTTCTGAAATTCAAACAATCTGCGTGGCTGCGTCCCTATATCGGAATGAATACTCGTCTAAGGGCTGTGGCCACCAGTTCTTTCGAAAAAAAATTATATAAACTAATGAATAATGCCGTTTTTGGATCAATGGAGAACATCCGGTTACACCGGGTGGTCAAACTTGTCAATTCGTGGAACGGTCGTTATGGTGCTAAAAGTTTAATATCGAGCCCCCGATTTCAGAGTCGAACCATTATCGATACAGACTTGATGGCTATTGAATTGAGAAAAGCTGAACTCATATTCAATAAACCTTTGTACATTGGAATGACAATATCAGACATTTCAAAAACATGCATGTTTGATTTCCATTACGACTTCATGATACCCACTTTGGGTAAAGAAAATTGCAAATTAATGTATTCAGACACGGACGACATAACGTGTGAAAATTTGTATTCGGAACTCGTTAAAAAACACCTATCAAAATTTGATACTTCAGATTATTCACCCGATAATAAGTTTCGAATTCCACTTGTGAATAAAAAAATTCCTGGCTTAATGAAAGATGAGGCAAATGGTGAAATTATCACAGATTTTGTAGGGCTACGTTCCAAAATGTACGCCTATAAGGTGCAAGGCGGAAAAGTTACCAGAAAATCAAAGGGAATTCTATATAATGTAGTCAAAAATAAAATCAATTTCGAAGATCGTCGATTGTCTAAAAAATCCCAATGAAGAAATACGTGAACAGTGTACTATTCGCTCATACGCCCACAACGTTTTCAGCATCAAGCAGATGAAAAAAGCCTCGAGTCTACATGACGACAAACGAAAATTAATCCCCAAATAATTTGACACTTTACTCTGGGGGCACTATAGCTTGAAATGAGGTTATGATTTGGATTTTTTTTTAATGATGAGACGATTTTTTTGTTCTAGTTTTAATATGGTCGATAGGTGTGTTACTTTGAAAAGGTCTAACACCATCATAACTCTACAAGAATTGGCCTTGAATGAAATTTGTTGGACTGTTGCAGATGAAAAACTTGGGATTGAAATTTGGTATTGCGAAGACATTTCATTATACCGAAAGAATTTAAAGAGATACTAAATGTTAATTGTATTAGAGAATTGAAAAAACAAATAAGGAGAAATTACCACTTAAACGATTCTCATTGGTCAAATTTCTTGGAATTTAAATTTGTAGCTTATACAAGGTACAGATGAAAAAATTCTTCATTTTTCATTTCCAAGCACTTCTTTTTACACGACAAAACTTTTAAACTTTCTCAAAACTCTTTAATCGAATACCAATAAATCCAAAGTATCGAATGCTGCAATATGTCGGGGTTCATAATTCAATGATGACCATTCTGATTTCGAATCGAATTGCACATGCTTTCTTTCTCATCACAGCTGACATTTTCAATGAACTAGACAAAAAACACTCCATATACCTGATGCTCCTTGATTTCAGCGAAACATTCGTCAGACTTGACCGTGCTGTAAAAATATTTTCTGTGATTTTTTCGAAAAAAAAAACGACCCATCTTGTTAGCATATACCGGAGACCGATGGCAGAGTTCGTCGATTTCTTCTGACCAAATATTCAGCGTCATAAGTGCTGTCACAGCCGAAAATAGGAAGTAGGGGAAGGTCGGGAGGTTTGGGTCGTAGGAGGTTTGGGTCGATGACAATATTACGTTTCTTAAACTTTTCTAGTGAGTGTGACTGCCTCTACGGAGGGCGCTTACCACATCAAAACTTATTTCTGTTGCAATTGCCGCTACGTGGTGAACGTTCGAAATTTCATCAGAGACAATCAATTTTCTATCAGGTAAGTGATTATTTTAGAAATTAGTTTTGTGTCAGTTTTCTCATTTGTTGTTTCAATTATCTCCCAAAGTATGTTTACATTGCAATTTGTGGTTATTAAGGCATACATTACCGTTGTAGAACATAACCAAACTTTACATTGCGCGGGAAATTCGGGCACATTTCCATGATTTTGTATCAGTGGGAGGAATGGGTCAGAAAAGTGCGGGATAATTGAATCATGACCCAAACCTCCCACTCGATACGGGAGCTTTGGGTTACGCATTATTTAACTATGTATTTGCATTTCTCTCTTGTATTTCAGGCTGCGATGCCGCGGATTTACACAAAAAAGACTGAGAGATCACGGAAAACCCAAGAACAAATTAAACATGCTGTAAACTGCGTTCTCAAAGATGGATTGAAAATTAGGCGAGTGGCTGACGATCTGGGCTTCAGCTTTTCGTCACTACAACGACATGTCCAAAAAGCTAAAGACCTACCAGAGGGGCAGCGGGACAATTACGAATATGAAGCCAATAATACCTGCCGACAAGTTTTAAACAAGGAACGGGAGCAACTTCTTTGTGAATACCTGAAAGCTTGCAGCCAAATGCATTATGGCTTGGGAATCAAGCAAACAAAGGAGTTGGCGTACGAGTTTGCCAAGCAGTTGGGAATAAATTACCCACGAGAATGGGATGAACACAAATCAGCAGGACGAGATTGGTTGCTAGGATTCATGGATAGAAATAAAGCGTTATCTTTGAGACAACCGGCACCCACTAGTTTGGGAAGGTCGACAAGTTTCAACAAACACAATGTTGACAAGTTTTTCGAAAATCTGAAGTTCATATTAGATAAACATATATTCCCAGCCGCAATGATATTCAACCTTGACGAAACAGGATGCACAACGGTCCATAAACCTCCAAGAGTTATTGCCTCCAAAGGACAGAAACAAGTAGGGCAGGTCACAAGCGCAGAAAGAGGAAAACTTATTACCGTTTGCTGCATCATTAATGCCGCAGGAAACACTTTGCCCCCCGCAATAGTTTTCCCTTTGAAGAAATTTTAAGATCATATGATCATGAATGCTCCTGAGAACACTCTTGGTTTGGCCTATCCTAGTGGATGGATGACCAAAGAAAATTTTGTCACAGTAATGGAGCATTTCATAAAATACTCGGGGGCTACAAAGGAGAATCCGTGTTTGCTGCTATTGGACAATCACGAAAGTCACGTGAACATTGATGTCGTTTCTTTGGCAAAATCTAATGGAGTTCATTTACTGACCTTCCCGCCTCATTGCAGTCATCGTCTACAACCTTTAGACGTTTCTGTATACGGACCGTTCAAGGCTTATTATAATGCTGCAGCTTCTGCCTGGATGACTTCTAATCCTGGCAAAACATTAACAATTTATCATCTACCGGAGTTGATGAGAGTTGCTTTTGACAAAGCAATGTCAAGACAGAACCTCCTTTCAGGATTTCAGAAAGCAGGAATTCATCCATTGAATGCTGATATATTTACAGAGGCTGATTTTCTCACGTCTTTCGTTTCAGATAGAAAAAATCCTGAAGCTATTGCAGAAAATGATATACATATTGAGCAAGGAAGAGAAACTGAAACAGATCATACTCAAACAAGTGAGGGACAAGTGTGTGAAGTGATATCGCTAAACGAACCAAGAATTATATCAGAGAATGAACCGAATAGTACAATACCAGATGTAGTATCAACAGAAACTGTGCTTGCAAAAAAAATCACAATAATAAGCGATATAAAGCTCACTCCAGAAATGATAAGACGTTTTCCAAAGGCAGAACCAAGAAAACTGACGAATAAAGGACGCAAGCAAGGCAAAACAAGAATATTGACTGAAACTCCTGAAAAAGAAGAACTGGAAAGAATAGAAAATGAGAGATTGTTGAAGAGCCAAAAAAGTGTCAAAAGGAAGGTTTTAACTGATGACAGAAACAAAACCCCAAAACAGCAAGGGAACTCATTGAAGACTCAGGCTAAAAGAAGAAAAAAGATTTCACATGAATCAGAAAGTGAAGATAGTGACGAAGATTCTATTGTGAGCTCTGATGAATCCAATTATGTCCCTGAAGAGCAAGTCAAGGATTTTGACCACTCTATCGATGCACTCACAATTGGAGACTACGTTGTCGTCAGATTTTCGACAGAAGGCAATCGAAAAGTGTCGCCCGATATTCATTATATTGGACTAGTCGAGGAAATACATAGCAATAAAAAATGTTTGGTTAACTTCATGAGGAGAAGAGGTAATTCACTCACTTTCTTTTTCCCAGAAATTGAAGATAAATTGAATGACATCGATTTTGCAAATGTAGTGTTGAGATTACCACCTCCAGTGTCGGCTGGTGGTACTAGCCGGTCAGTGCAAAATAAAGCATTTGAAGTGAATTTAACAAACATGAAGAATTTGCGTTGAAATTCTGTTGAGTGTTGATTTTGTTTGCTCAAATTATTAGAGTTTGTCTTTCATGCTTTTATTTTCAATATATCCAATACAAGAGAAAGTTTTTGACTAAGATGACCAGATACCCAAACATCCCAAACTTCGATCCAAACCTCCCCCTAAGCGGGACGATTGGGTCAACTGTAGTGTGTTGATATTTTTTGTAATAACTCATTTTTAAACATAATGATCCTTTCAAAATTATTTGCACATATTCTGTGATACATACTACATACGATACCATATTTTTAATTCGTGAATTCGATTTCAAAAGATATACAAAAATTATAAATTGAAAATTGACCCAAACCTCCCGACCTTCCCCTATACGTCGTATAAGAACAAGAATTGAATGTCATCCTTCGTATCTAGGGTCTGTATAATAATGAGATATAGTCAACTCCAATTTAAATGAAACGTAAAATCGTTCTGTTTAAATACCCCACGTAAGTCATATTTCGCATTCTCAGTAGACGTAACTACAGAAGTAAATGGTCTTGACCAATAGCTATCTTCTGGAGCAGGTACCATGCACATCAAAATTTCATCTTAGTTGGCGTCGACACTATATTTGATTATTATTTATCAAGTAATAATGAAGAATGTCAGAGTTCGTCAAGTCAAATATTCAGCATCAAAGTGACGTTACATATGCTGAAACCTGTCAAAATTCGACTAAAAACTGGACGATCATGTGTGGTATACAATCATTGATAAGCAGCTATTTATATATCAACATAACACTCTCAATACAGAAGATAGATCAGTATCATTGATATCTCGTGCAGATGGACCTGCCTTCAATCCTGTATATATCAGAAATTCAGAATGATATGAAGAACCGCGAGATAAAATCACATATTTCTGAAATGTACTCACCAGAAACAGATAATATTCTTGTTCTACATAAACACCAAATCCAAGAAATATGAAAACCCAACACAATTTACACTGTTCTTCATACCAGAACTATCAGCACTTTCTCATGCAACCGTAGTATAGGTTTCAAAAGAATATAGATCAGACATATCAACAATAAGTTATGGTGTACCACAAGGCTCAATTCTCGGTAAATATCTGCAAGCATTTGATATTTCCACCATCCGAAACATAACGCAGAGAGCAATTAGTCCAGTTTCTTGTTTTCAAGTGATATCAGCATCATCACACTGACTTGTTTCGAAATAACTGGTGGAAACGAAAACACACTTGGAGTGGGCGAATGTAAAAATTTAGAATTATAGCCATGTACCAATACAAATTAGTTATCATTTCCAGATAGTACAACAATTCACATATTCGTGTTTCCATTTTACATCTTTCATTGTATGAAAAAATAGCTCAAAAGGAAGTAACAAGGAAAGGAGAGGGGCAGGGATACTATCTTCACGCCCAGGGGTCGATCAGGGCGACTTTACAATGGAACGTAACAGGTAGACCACGGATAGGAAGGAATATCAAGATAAGGTTGGATACACAAAGGTTCGCCTGCTACAAAAATTATGATTGCTGTTTCCACCCTTCCCCCCGACAAAATGAATGATAGCGTCACAAAAGTTAGGAGGTCTCTTCTTGGTATTGAACACATCCAAAAATTAAGTGACACACATTATAATGATAGGCAATCAGATATGACCAAATATACCTTATTATGAATGGTGAATATAGATTTTTCCTAACAAGCATATCCTTTGGACCATTGGTATTCCCTCCCTAAGGTTTCCCATTAACTTCTAAATCTTCAGGCTATCAAAGACTCTTGAAGAAGTTCATTTTTCTCAAATTATGATTTCTCTGAATGCCGCTACCATTTCATTAATTTGTTACATACAGACACTAATACATCTACCTTTTTGATAGATGGCCGGAGAAATAAAATTTCCTGATTTTGGGCTTTTCTGCAAGTTTTTCTCTGACTTCCAGGACCCATAAATCAATTCCCCTCAGCTTACCAGGTTTTCCAGGTTGGTTGGCCACTCTGTGTAATGATGGCTGTTATCAATACGCGAGCATTAACCAAAATAGGAAACAAGCCGAAGCTGACTTTCGTTTGGTTTATACAAGAATATTAATAACCATAACATGAGCGTTGCATACGCTATTTTTCCTACGCCCGATAAATGATGAAAAACTATAAAAACCATATTTATATTTGTGTTGTGGTTCCCACTGATCTGGAAGAGGAGGAAATATTTACATTCATTTCATCATTGCTGGTCTCAATAGAGTTCAACATTCACATTAAGATACATATTTTTCATTAAGATACAAATTTTAAATCTGTGAGAAATTGACAGGTAAAGGGGAAAAATACCAACAAGTATGATGCACACACCTGAGGAACAATAACGCTGAAGTCACTGAAATTGCCAGCATATACAGATACTATATTTTTACAGTATCAAGGATTGTAAATTGAAGTAAGTTTACATTCACATACTCTCGGCTCCATTTGATAGTCTTATATGGAGAATTCGACAAATGGAATAATTACCTGAAAAACAGAATGAGACATGTATCAAACCAAACATGTTTCTCCTAAATAATTCAAGGCAAGTAATTTCGAGATGTACTTTTCATCTGAAGGTACTTTCCTAAAAAAATAACTGAAAAATGCTGGTAAATCGATGGGATGATCAATTATTCTGATTACACTGTGTTCAACATATTCAACTCAATTGCCTGGATATTTCAATCGAACTTCAGCAAAACATCAACTTGTACCAGAATTGGATCATCACCCGCAGGTAAACTGAACCCACCAAGTTTATTTGCTACAAAGTGGACATCAGGGAAACTCAGCTGACTCTTCTTGTCATGGAAAAACGGCTCCCCATTAACCAGAGTCGAAGCTTTCCTGAAACAAATAGGGAAAATTATATTATATTCTCTATCACTCTAAAATTGCAGCGACGTGTAGGAGTATTTGTGAAGGAAAAAAGGAGTACATTCAAGTTTTCAACAATGATGATGAGATATTTAGTAGGTACAGATAAATAAAACTAGGTATGATGAAAACAACTAATGTATTTCTCTACTTCACTCCTAATACAATATGAACCAGTCTTTAGCGTGTTTACTGCATCTTTATCCTACTGCTACAAATTTGTACTTTGAATCTGGTAGTTACTCTACTCACGGATGATACAACGATATTGTGGAAGTAAAAAAAACTCAGTGGAGCTACATAAGATAATATCATCCGACTTGGAGAAGGTGAAAAGCTGGTGCGATGCCAATTTATTATCTTTAAATGCATCGAAAACGAATATATCATTCAAATGTTTGCTTGAAGAAATTCCACTCTGCCACAATGCAAAATAAATTAAAACACAAAATTTTTCGGTGTATTCATTGATAATAGGCTGCGAAAGTGGTGTGAATCAGTTGAAGTTTAATTCAAAGTGGCTCTGCGATGTTACTTTCAAATTACAATATTGTTCCCAAAATGTCCTTCAGCACCACCATAGCAACTTTTGAAAGAGCGGTAGAATATTCCAGAAACTGAACAGCGCATCACGGAGGCATTATAGATGAAATGCGGCCAACAGTTTCTTAAGCAAGTTGAAATCTTAAAGCAGATACGTGCAGAAAAGAGAGATTTTGCAGGAATACGGTGCTGACATCGAGTGACTTATGAATTTATCTCATCCACAAGAACCAAAAGAATTCCTTGAGCAAATCGGAAAACAGATAGTTATCGATGGGTTGAAAGTCCACAAACGAAAGCAGAACCAGGATTTGTTACAACTGCGCAAAGGCTGGACATCTACAAATGAACTTTTTGATAAAACAAAAGTACGAAGCCAGTAATGAAGAGGCGGAGATCGATTCCAGGAGAGGTCAAGAACTACCAGGTTCAATTGGAAACTTTTTCTAGAGATCAATTGTCCTAACACCAAACTGATATTTTTGCACTCGACGCTGCTTTCGCCAACGAGGTAGCATCTTCAGGAGAAGAAAATTGATACTCATTGATATTTTACGAACAAAATAAAACTTACTTTTAACAGAAATATCTTACGATTTTTTGTACAACTGTACTGTTTTCATAATAAAATAGTTAAATTAAATTTTCTATAAAAACACATTTCGACATCTCTTATCAGTAACTATTTTCACACATTGTGAGTTCTTGCTGGTGTTTAATGTCTTGCATAATTAAGAAAAATCTAGTGGGGAATAGTGTGTTCTTGACAATATTGAAGAGGCTGCAAAAAGAGCTTCAATTGAATTGTTACCGAAAAATTCGGCTTAGGAGTACGACATCGCAAACCTGTTAACAGTATTGTATGAATTATTTGTTAGAATAAAATAGTACTGTTTCTAAAAATATGTATGTAATGTAACAAAACTTTCCAACAGAAAAACCTTCACAAATTTGTTCACTATAGTAAAACCAATAATGATTGAGAGTAAAGCGCGTTGTCATATCTAAATTTTACGTTACCAGTTTATAGCAGAATCGAAATATAGTAAGCAGTAGAGTTGTAGGTTGTGGCAAATTATACATAATACACAATACTAGTACGATTATTATTTATGACAAACATCAGTAATGAGCTTGGAATGAGTAATCCTTATACATTTCCTGATTACTGATCAGTTGAAATTCATTATTTTCTGTATAGTGGTAGATATTTATTACAACTAGTGGCAACGCTGTAAGCAAAGATATTTCTGTCTTTGTCACTTTACCGTAACTTCCATCTCATCGTTGCAGTCCTCACTAGTGTACTTGCAGCCATGAGCGTATCATTGGTTTGTGAATTATAAAGCGTGAATTGTACGTTTTACAGTTAAGTTAGTCAGCAATCGACGTGTTGTGATAACAATTGGTGAAAATAATAGTGCTAATAAGTGTTTAAGCGTTACATAATTATATTTCTACACCGTTCTCAAACTACTCGAAAAATGGGAGACATGGTCGGGCCTTCCACGTCGAAAAAGGTAAAACGGTCGGAGTCTCGGTCAGTAAGAGAAAAACAAATTGTACTGCGAGTATTTCACTGTCTTGAAAGAGATCATCAGCCACCAAAAGATGACTTTGTGCATATGTGCTGTAATTCAACGTGTGTACCTCCTACCTCCGAATAACCCACCGGGCATTTCTACATCATTAAGTTCCACAATTACAAAAGATAAATTAGTTGATATGTGCTCTGATTATACCGGTGTACCAGAATCATCGATTTACAGAATACTAAGAGAAGCAGAAATTCATGGGGACGTACAAACGCCAAAAACTAGTAGCGGACGAAAAAAAATCACAGTTGATGAAGAAGCCAAAACCAGTATACGCAGAACTACTCATTTTCTTTTTCAGAAATGAGCTGCCCACACTAAAAACAGTTCTGGAGGCACTTAGCGAACATGAATTGGTCCCAAAAATGGGTAAAGAAATAAAATTTACGTATGGAAAAGTTGACAGGAAAAGCATTCTCATTGAACGTCAAGAAATAATAGCATGGAGAAGAAACTATCTAAGAAAAATTAACGAATTTCGGAAGCTCAAAAAACAATTGTACTTCATGGACGAGACATGGGTTAACCAAGGACATACGGTCAAAAAAGTATGGCAGGATGGTAATATAACAAGTGCACGACAAGCCTTTATTGAAGGTTTGTCAGTTGGGTTGAAACAGCCATCTGGAAAAGGTAGTCGTCTGATAGTTACGCATATAGGAAGCGACAGTGGATTTTTACCAAATGGTGAATTAATATTTAAATCTAAGGAGAGAATGAAGAGATGAATGCGGAGGTGTTTGAAAAATGGTTTGAAGGCATCATTCAACTTGTGGAACCTGGGTCTGTCATCGTCATGGACAATGCCCCATACCATAGTCGACATTTAGAACCATTACTGAAACAATCATGGAAAAAAGCAGCAATTCAAGAATGGTTAATAAATAAAAACATCCAATATAACAAAGATAGTTTAAAGGCAGAACTACTTCAGCTAACACATTACAAACGGACAAATATAAAAAATTCGCAGTGGATGAAATGGCGTTAAGTCGTGGATTTACAGTTTTGAGGTTACCACCATACCACTGCGAATTAAACCCAATAGAATTAATCTGGGCGCAAGTAAAAGGATATGTGGCACGAGAAAACAGAACATTTAAATTAGTGGACGTGCAACATCACCTACAAGAAGCTATTCGAACTGCTTCTGCAGAAGACTGGAAGAAATGCATGCAGCATGTTTTAAAAGAAGAGCAAAAAATGTGGGACGTAGACAACCGTATTGAACACAATATTGAACCAATCATAATTCACTTTGATGATAGCGGTAGCAACAGTGACGAATCTGAGGTTGAAGATTAGACGAAAATTTGTACATTTATATTATATTCTATTATCAGAAATTTGTAATTTGTATATTCTAGTACCCCTGACGATGAGTTTAAGTTACTCGGAAGCTTGAGAATAGTTATAAAGAGTTCACTCATCAATTGCTGCAACCCAATAGTGAAAAAAGTTTTATTTATATATATATATATTAGTGGTATATATATATATATTATTCTTTATTAATATTGTCAATTTATTTGGTACCTACTATAATTACCACGATTATTACTCCGTTTTCATAAGGCCCACCTAATGACTCCTAATGACTACAACGATTAGGTAAATTACGATACTGCAAATTTTTTATGAAATAAATAAAAAATGTGTATGAATATTTTAACTAATTGTACTATGAATATTCCTTTCATTCTTATCCCTCTCAAAAATTAACGAGCACGCCCCCGATTTTCTGTCAACTGGGCTTACTTCTACTCTCAATCTTTATTGGTTTTAGTATAGTTGTGGATAAAGTGAAGTATTCTACTCGCGTATGGCTATTATTCTCTCGATGATTAAGGCCACTCGCATGCGGCTCGTGGCCATACACTTCACCCCGTGAATAATAGCCAACATTAAATGCTCGTTGAATAATAGCCATCATTATACGCTCGTTGAATAATATACTATACTAAAAATACTTTCAACACTAGTGTTGAACACATTTTCAACACGCTACTTCGTAAACATCATCTTTTAATACTCTCGACAACCATTAAAAATGTCACGTTTCATGACAGTTGTACAAAAATTCATTTTCACCATTCATACTGGAACATCAAGATCGGTTTTCAGATTGGAAATAATAAAAACTACAACACGGAGCCTGGTAATAGAAACAGCTACAGGAGAAACAACCGATGTCAGGAGAAATCTCTGCTCTGATTAAATGGAACAACTACTGAACACGCACTTCTGGTAGATGATATCATGGACGAATGCATTCTTGGAATGGATATCATGGAAAAACACGATTTCATCTCAGACATCAGCAATAATATTATGAAAACTGGAAATATGAATATCATTCTGGAAAGAGACGGAGATGTCGACATACAGGTATTGACAAAATACCAGAGTTTTTCATCAAATCATGTATAGATACTATTATAACTCCCTTACATTTACTTTTCAATAAATCCATATCAGAAGGGACTTTTTCCAAGTTGTTCCAATTTTCAAAGGCGGTGATAAATCTGCGGTTGACAACTATAGGCCGATCAGTTTATTACCAGTGTTTGATAAAATTTTAAAAGCAATAATCACTGACGAACTATTCTTCAAAGTTAAAAATATTGCAGATTCAAACCAACATGGTTTTTTTCAAGGGTCGATCAACAACCACCAATCCCATACAATTTATTCAAAACACAGAGGCAATGGACCAGAGAATACAAGTGGACGCCATATACACTGATTTTTCTAAAGCGTTTGACAAAGTTCACCACCCAAATCTGATTTATAAACTGTCAAATTTCCTAAAAGCCCGTCTCGATTGTCATTCATCGTGAACAAGATGAAATCATCTTACATCGACCCAACACTCTTATCAACGATATCAGAGAAAGCTTTTATATGTCATAATATATTCAAAACAGTTTATTGAATGAAGATGAGTTGTTGCTCCAACATATATACAGGGTGACTCTACGAGAACTGGGCTGATAGATATCGCCTCAAAGTAGGTGAATTGTGAAATTCTGGAAGGATGAGATAGGTGTTGGGTACAACTTAGTTCAAATACTTCCAAGTTCTGAACACTTCCTTTCATACCCAAATTAGGTTCTAACTTTGTGTCTTCAAGTAAAACACTATATTTTGTTTAATTTTCACCAATTTCTAACATTAAGCTCCCAAGAAAAGGTTAAGGTTGAATGAATTATAGTCCGAATTGATATGTTCAAACAGGGTTTACAGAAAAATTTTCAAACAGGGTTTTCAAAAGGAACCTCCTATATTCTTATCATTGTTTCGCAAGCGAAAGAAAAAATAATGGTGCCTTTCATTCACATTCCTTATTCCTCTGTCCTACACCGTACAGTTTTAAATTAATATTTTCAATTATATTCTACGTTGATAATCAATTTCCATCTTAAAGTGAGTTGGCATTGTAACTTCCCATTTCACAGCATAAATGGAGTTGCTTTCCAAAAAATCATGTAGGTCTTGAAAAGTTCAACACAAAGCAGATAAATCAATTCAACAAGTTTTATTTATTACCCAAAGGGACAGCATAAAATTCAAGTATTGAAACCTCAATGAAGAATTTTGATGAGTTGCTACTCTTATGGAATCAGGCCTTGAAATTTGAATACTGGAGGTATTTTGATCAAAAAGTATGAAAAAAAATTTTTTTACGAAAACTATGCAGTGTAGATATAGGGATTATAATTGAAAGTTATCATAATTTTTACATTTTTTGATTCATAAAATCCTATATCTTCCGAATGCGCCCAGAATGCGAAGCCTTGTGCGGGCAAAGTTCGGCAATTGTCTTGGGTTCCGAAGCGCTCTGAGGCGTCTTACAGATTTTAACGACACGCTTTTGCTTTTTCAACTGCGAAACACAAAAAACCCATGTCCTTTGGTGTATTCAATCCATATATCCCACCTACCAGAATTTAGTATCTAGGTAACTAACAACTGCCCATCGCACCGAACCGGTGAGAAAAATTCTGCCCTGACCGCGGTTTCAACCTGCAGTGAAATATCCAAATTGAATATACAGACAGCGCCGGAGACCGCTTGGCCACACCGAACGATTGTGATAAAATGTTTTAAATTATTATTATTATGAATTATCAATTTTCAACAGTCGTTGTGGACTCCCTGAATGACAAATTCCTGCAAATGAAATCTTCTATACAGCAACATTACATGTACTATGTTATCATAAAATTTTGTTACTCTCTCATATTTTTTCACCTTGTATCTTTGAAACGAAGAAATTACCATGAGACTCCTCTTGTGCATATTATCAATCTATCCCTTACAAAGGGACATTTTCCATCAAATGTCAAATTCGCAATTAGTTCAACCATGTTTCAAAAGAGGTAATGATGAATCATTTGATAACTACAGACCTATCAGCCTTTTCAACTCATTCTTAAAAAAATTTGAATAAGTAGTTTACGAGCAAGTCACTACATTTTTTAAACATCACAATATATTCAGTACTAATCAACATGGCTTTCTGAAAGGCAAAAGTGTGGAAACTGCATCATTTGATTTAACCAACAACATCTAAAATCGTCTGGATGAAGGAAATATAGCTTCTGGTATTTTTCTGGATCTATCCAGAGCCTTTGACTGTATTGATCATTCTATTCTTTGAACAAAACTTCGAAATTATGGAATTAGAGATAATGAACTGAAATAGTTCGAATCCTATTTAACTGGTCGAAAACAGGCACTAAAAATGAGAAATCCAGAAAAGGATCAATATATAAAGTCTGAGACTTGGGATATCAGTCTAGGAGTGCCGCAAGGCAGTGTTTTGGGGCCCCTTTTGTTTATAATCTATATACATGATTTTGATTGATTGCTGAATACAATCAATCTATCATTAACTATGCAGACGACAGCACTCTAATACTTATGGCATCTACTTTTCCAGAATTATCACAAGTTGGAACATCCCTATTAAAAAAAGCAGAACATAGTTTCAAAAATTCAAGACTTGTATTGGATACTATTAAAACAAATGTGGTGTTCTTTAAAACTAATCAGTCGCTCGACACTACAAAAAATATCAGACTTAATCAGCAAATTATAAAATTCTCAATGTTAGATACCTGGGAGTTATTATAGATGAAACATTAAAATTTTCCTATCTCATTGATTACCTTGCCAAGAAACTAAGTCAAACGTGATACAGATTACGAATTTTGAACAAAAATACAAATATTTCTATGGGTAAAACGTTTTATTATACTAACTTCTACTCTAGAGCTAGATATGGTATTGTTATATGTGGTGGCACTAGTAGTGCCAATAATATTTTTATCATACAGAAGAGAGCCATCCGAATATTAATAAAATTGCTTTACAATGAATCTTGAAAGAGTCACTCAAGTCGATGTCATTCCTCACTACACCTGCTTTATAATTTTATGAATGCATCAAATTTCTCTTCAATAAAAACATCACTTTGACATGCACAAAAAAACACTATTGAAATTACTAAATGAACTTGAATCATACTCTGTAGATGAATATTCACATATAGTTCTGAATTAGAAATGGACCCTGACAAAAACTGTATCTTTTTTGACTGGCTGTTACATTTTTGTATGTAATTTGTGCAATGAATTATTGTTATTGACTGAAACAAAATATCCTTGGAATAGGCAAGAAATAACCCCTTCAACTTTTGCAGCATAAAACCATCCAACAGTCGATGGGCATACTCAAAGACTGGTGTCAAATGAAATCATCTTTTGAACAATTCGTTCAGGCTAGGATCAAACATTGTATATTAGCCTGTGCTGTGCTAAATAAAGGAATAAATAACACAAAGGGCATTGCATTATATCCGACCGGTGCCGGTTTCTTCACAGAAGAAAATCCTGCATTTGTATCGCCAAAGCAAATGCAGGATTTTCTCCTGTAAAAAAACCTGCACTGGCACCTGCCTTTTCTACAGTTTTCTGTAATCCATCCAATTTTCTTGAATAGTTGGGGTTAAGGTGGCTACATGCTGGTGTTTTCACTCCATATAAAATATTGTCAGCAAATCAGACGACCGATCTGGCCTACTTGATCAAGAATTGATGATGTAGACTATAGTAATAACTCGCCAGGTCCTGTGTTGCCAAGTGGCTATGTTGTTTGAGTTCTGGTCTATGTGCTGAAAAAATTAGTTGATTGTTGATATTTTCATTGGAGCAATATAATATCGTGATCTCAATTCAAAAGCTCGGTTTAGAAGTAGTATCACAATTCAGCCGAATATTATTCACGTTAATGCGTGTGAGCGAATAGGGGTGAGAATTGTGATCAAATTTTATTTATATGTGAAGTGAAAAAATGCCATTTTTTCTGGTGAGTAAAATCATTATAATTTTTTATTATCTTCAGGGTTGAACTGAAAATATCCAAAACACATATCACTGCATTTGTAGAATATGCAGAAAGCGTGCACTCTAGAATGTTGTTGCCAGCAAACTGCTCTTGTTTTTTTTAAGCTCACAACGAAATTTTGAAATGGTTATTGAATATACTAGAACGTGAAATTATTCTTGAAGGTAGGTCATTGAAGATAAATATGAACTTCAAATTGCGTTCTATTTTCTGTTCTAACCAAAAGTGATCTGTTTTGGCAACAATGTGTTCCATGGATTGAGTGATCTCGAAAATTTTTAGGAATTTCAACCACAAGGGCACCCTTAAGGTGTAGTTTTGAACATCTACACCCTGTCCACAAGTTTGTCTGAAACAATATTGCAACACTGAAAGCACCAGTATATAGCCATCTTAGTTGAGGTCAACAACCACCACAGCAATTGCGCCACATATTTTTCGGTTTTCACAAGTATGCCGTTGCTTATCTAAACTTGTTTCTGTATTCTGCGGTCGATACAATTGAAGTTTGAACAAGAACCACCGAAAATTGATCATTTCAGAAACTCACCCATGTCTGTTTGGGATAGAAACCGGTATTACTTTTTTCAGTTGGTGGATCGTCATTGTCGCCATCGCTGAGAGGTTCTTAATATTCAGGCAATCGGCAAATGTTCACTTCCACTCCACATGGAGTAGAGATTTGTATGGAGTCTCATAGCTTCCTGTGAAATAATAATAAATATATTTATTCTCGGAGAATTATCACAGTGACAAATGCAAAATAATACAAAAAAAGAAATAATGTCACCAGCGATGGGTCAAGTCAGTAAGTATGGCCGAGGCATTCAGCAATAGTATCAGGTTCCATTTTCAATAGTAATGAACCAAGGACATTGATAACACAACCCAACAAACTAATATAATTTTTTTGATACCACTGAATTATAAACTGATTTTGCAAGTTTTTGAGGTGCTGATTTCAAAAATGTCTGTCATTTTCTCGCGGAAGCACTAGTTCTTCAGATACAGGCCAATCAATTTAAGTTCAAATAACAGGTAAAAATAATGAAACAATTATATCTTTGCAGATCAAAACCAAAATTTCTTACTTGAAATTATCATGTATTTACCCCATTTCAGGCACCTATTGCTCATGATAGTAAAAACCGACCTTTCTAACATCTGTGAGTGATATGTGTCGATTAAAAAATGGTGAAATTTCTCCTCGGACAGCAAAGTGGATGTACAAAATATCCTTGTTTGTTGTCTTTGGGAAAGCAGAGCACAAAATCAGCAATGGGTTGACAGAGATTTGCCTTTGAGAATGTCATGATTCAAGGACAACATGATGTAATTTAGGAACCTTTGGTTTCGAGAGAAAAAATCATATGGGCATCTCTGCATATCAAGTTGGGGCTTATGAAGCAATTTGTAAAGGCTTTAGATCAAGATTGACTTTTCATAATTACTTGTAATTTTCCAAGAATTAGCACACAAAAACTGAAAGCGGGAATATTTAATGGAACACAATAAGGCAGCTTATTAAAGATCCACAATATACAACATCAATGAACAATATTGAATCCAATACTTATGTTCATTTGTTTAAGTAGTACAAAATTTTCTTGGAAATCATAAAGCAGAGACCTAAATACAATTAGTGGAAAATATGCTTTTCAACTTCATTACTCTTGGTTGTAACATGAGCATAAAAATTCACTACCTCCACAACCACTTGGATCGGTTTCCAGAAAACCTAGGTAATTTAAGTGGAGGACAGGAAGGAAAATCTCATCAGGACATCAAAACTATGGAAAATTATGATCAAAGAAGAAGGGATTGCCGCATGATGGCCGACTACTGTTGGAATCTTCAGCGAGATTGTTCTAGTGACCGGCATGCTAGAATTATTTATTTTTTATCTCATTGTTCTAATTTTGTTTTACTATTTTTGCCCTACTTTTTTTGTACCCTTTTTTCTTTGTAAGCTTGGTCTCCCATGCTATAGACAGAGAATATATTATGTTTTTACACTCAGTGAGTTCAGCATCATACTGCTTTATATTTATTATTTTGTTTCATCACCACTTTCTTTTAAGGAAAGGATTCATTAAAAATGTTTCATAAATAGGATCCATCGTTGATAGACATCATTTTGGTCAAGAGTAAATATCAATACAGCATACCGTTTTTATTCAAGATGTGAAATTTTGTATGTTTTTTCTGTGAGAAATCTTTTGTAAATACCTTCATTACTTCCCTGGATATCATTGAGTTTTTGAGCTCTGAAATAATCGAATGTATTACTTCTGAGCAGACATACAGATTGTCAAAATATTGTCAATTGCAAAGCTGCATTTCAATGGAATCCAGGTATATTCTTTGAAGTTCAAGTCTGTTACAGAAATAGATTCTAAGTTTCTGCTGATTCAATATAAAAATTTAAGTTAAAATCTCCCGCTATCACCACTCTACAGTTAGTTTGCGTCAAGTTATCCATCAGTGATTCAATGTCAAAGTGACCACTCGGGTGGTCGATATATAACCACCACTACAATTGAGTAAGTATTCATTTCGAATTGAGCAGCTGAGATCATATGAGTTGAAACTGTTAGGTTTGTGAGGTCCTTTCCCTCCATACCTTTTATGACAAGTGAACTTCCTCTAGGGGCATATTCTTGCTGTCTGCAGAAATAGAAGACTAGTTTGAAGTCCTTCATTTTGACTGAGAAATTCATTATGTTTCTCCAGGTTGAATTTAATTACACCCACATTTCTTTGCCAAAATTCTGCTCGGTAAATTTCCTCCAACTTCTATAACGGTGCGATAACTACAAATCTTTCGAGTTGGTTTGGCTTATTTGTTATCTCTTGATCGCATTCTCATCAAAACCTTGTTTTTCCAAGATAAACTTCACAAAGCGTTCTTCTTTTGCGGCCTTCTTCACGCGATTAATGTACCACGTACCACACTTTTCTCTCGGCACCAGAAAACCAATTTTTTGTTCAATTGGTTCCCTGACTCCTGCAGTTCCCAGATTATTCCTCTGTCGACTCGGGTACCTTATTTTTTCGTAATCGTGGTCGAGTTTCTGGAAAACTATTTGGACCTTTTTTTTACAGAGCGTCCATGTTGTTTGAAGTTTGAATTTCTTCTTCTTTATTGTGTGGATTCGAAATTTAGGTGTTTTCTGGCGCTCATGTATTCGAAACGTATTCGTCTGTCGCCTTCTCTCTCACTTACGGTCAGCCATATAGTTAGAGAGAGATGGAAATACGAATACGTTTTGAATACAAGAGCGCCAGTAAACGCCTTTGCGGTCATTTGCCCAGTTTCAACGGAATATGAATATTCCGTCCTTCTATTGGTTGACGGTAAATTACCTGGATTGAAGGACACAGGACTACAGGACACACTTGGGATATGGTCCGTATATCGTCTCGGTTCTCGGTTAACCAGAGAGGTGCTTTCTCTCACTCTGTGATATTGACCGAGTCCATCCAGGAGAGAGAGATAAAACCATAGAAATCATATTATATATATATATATATATATGTATATATATATGTATATATATATATATATATATATATATATATATATATATATATATATATATATATATATATATATATATATATATATATATATATATATATATATATATATACCCTAGAATACCAACGAGCATACAAAGATGTTGTAAAAAGTTAATAACGATTTGTAGTGCGCATGCCCATAACCTTCCTCATTGTTGACAGGGTGGGTTTCAGCAAAATTCAAACCTTTGTGAGAAGAGATCGACAAGTTGAAAGGAAATGATTTCTGTTTACATTTTCGCTAGCAAGCTCAACTACGGTAAAATAGTACTAATGTCAAAACTTTTTCTAATTCGATGTTGTATGATATTTTAATAAATTTGAATTCCATCAATTTGTGTGTGGAAGGTATTATACCAGTTTTCGTATATAGATTCCTATCTGGGAAATGATGTGAAAATGCAATACAGAACTTCTTTTGATATGCGCCCAGAGGCGAAACTAATTCATTTGTATGGATGAATGGGAAAGCTGTAAGTAAGAAATCAGCTTTCATTTTGTTGGAATTATTTTTGATAGTGAAAATATAATATCTTGCATTATTTCATATGAATTCTTTATTTTTTTTCATTTTACTTCACTCTCAAAAATTGGTTGTAAAATGGGCATGACATGGCGAAAAGATAATACTAGTTCGCCTGCTTAGCCATGATATGGGCCTCAAGATGAAATGATCAGGTTGAAACAATGAAGATTCTTTCAAGAATTTCAAATTCATGAATAAACTTATATTGGGTTAATATTCTTATTGTTCATAGTAAAAAATAGATGAAAAACGATTGATTCGAGGATGTATTATTCCAAAACATGGCCGAAATGAGTGCTTCAACTGGCATATCTAAATAGATTACAGTGGCATAGCGTGGGTGGGGCGGAGGGGGCGGGCCGCCCCAGGCGGCAGCCCGCTGGGGCGGCAAAATGTCGCCGGTGAAGCAGGGTTGAGATCTATCATCTATGATTCATTCATCTTCTATGAAGCTTCTTCTGTCTCACGCCCAGCGCGTGAGACAGAAGATGCTTCATAGAAATGTACCGCGAAATGAGCCTCTTCTGGACTGGACATACCGAATCTGAGAGGACAGGCCACAATGTCAGGGATCCACAATGGGGTTCAAGCCCGGATTAAAGCACTGAATCCGAAAGCTTCATTCGTTGCATGCACAAACCACTCATTAAACTTGGCTGGGGAATACGCCATTCAGAAGGAACTGTTTTAACTGACACAAAAACTTATTGGGGTAGATTAAAAAATGTGCTTTTCTACACCACTTGTATAGATTGTAATATCAATTATTTTTTCAGGTTGTGGTAGATTAAGAACCCAAAAAAACTATAAGAAATAAGCATCCACCACAAAATAATGACCACCAAGCGGTACATAGTTATCAGGTTCAACGAATTTATGTAGAACACATGAAATACTGTTGAGGATTTAATTTACAAATCAACTGATCACTTGACCATTTGTAACACTGAAACATATTGGTGTATTCTATTGTATAGTACCTATAGGTGCACAAACTAGATAAGTCAATCAGTTGAAGAATGTATGTTTTATTGAAATGATAAAACATAATAAGCAGCAATTATAAGAAAACTTCAAGCATAACAGTAGGTGCACATTTATTACGATTTAATAATGAAAAAACTCAACAAATAGGGAACAAAATAATATTAGCATAATATATATATATATATACAAATATATATATATATATATATATATATATCCCATTCGTACAGTTTGGACCCGCGTATAACTTATACAGATGTATAAGTTATGTATAAGTTATACACCATACGAGTCCCCGAAATGTAGCATCCATGAATGACAAACAGGTTTTTCAACAGCAGGAAGGATTCATTCAGACATATATCTTTTTCTGGTTCTCTATGAATATCGAGATTCAAATTTGGAATCCGCTGTTTCATGGGGTACTTTACTGTGATTTCAAGTCGTACGACCTATAGATTGGTTCTAATCTTTATAAAATTGAAGGATACTTAATGAATAGAACTGGCCGGTACCTGATGAAAATCTATTTTATAAATACTCAATCAGTTCTTTCTGAAATTTTCACTTCAAAATATATAATAGCTTCCTCAATTGAAGTTGTTTCGTGGAAATGAGAGAACTTGTATGGATCAGTTTAGACGCTATGCATACATAATTATGAAACTATTCCGAAGAAGAATATGGATAGATGACAAAAATTGTCAAGGGTAATATAACAAGACCGAATTCGTCTTTCATGGATACATCGATTATATGCAATCAATTTTCCATGATCATCAATATTTCTCGTACTGTTGAGAAATCAATTCATTTTTTTTTTAATTATCATTGGAAACCAATGTTATGAATACATCGATTGTATGCCGTCACTTTTCAATTTTTTCTCAATTTTTCTCGTACTACTGAGAAATCAATTCAATTTTTTTTTAAACTATCATTGGAAACCAATGTTATGAATGCATCGATTATATGCAGTCACTTGTTTGCTATTTCAATTATTCGAATTATTTCTTTCAGTAGTTACCATGAGTATTTCGATTAGTCACCAATCAATACAAATTCAACTCAGCTGATCTGAAAATCAACTTGCATATTTCATCGCTATCAACGATGCTTACTGAACACTATATGCATTTTCTGTTGACGAAATTCAATTAATTTTCTGATTGTAGGTAATTGGAATGGTTTTCTCTGCTGTTATTCTTATGTTCTAATCGAACAGTAGATGGCCCGCACTCACGCAGGGTGCGTGACACAGAAAAAACTCATAAAATCTAAACACATTTTTTTAAATTTTTTGTCTTCAGATAAAAGTTGTAGCAGAAGGTTCAGAAATTTCATTGACAGCGGAAAATAATTTCTGCCATCAAAACTCTAATAGCCATGGTCAAAAAAAAATGTCGTAAAATGCCGAAAAATCCATTTTTCCATTTTTCGATTTCCTTAAAAAAATAGGTGTCTGTTCCCTTATGAGATCTAGGAATGACCCGAGTGTCGAATCGATATCTCTTTCCGTTCGACCGCTATCGTGTTACAAAAAATTTCTTCCCGGAAAAACACTTTTTCCGTTTCCCGAGCCCCAGGGAAAACGATAAGCATACGTACCCAAATGAATGTTAGAAACGATCCGAGTTTCGAACCTCCATCTCTTTTCGTTCGACCGCTACCGTGTCACATGAAAATTACTTTTTTGCCAGGAAAAACTACTTTCCAGTTTTCCGATCCTTTCGAAAATCAATAGAGTTCTGTATCCCTACGAGTTCTAATCACGGTCCGAGTTTCGAATCGATATCTCTTTCCGTTCGACTATTTTGATTGCATCTGAATTTCGACTGTATTTTATTATAATTTAACGAGACATAATTTTGGCATTAATAATCTGATGAGAGCCCAAAAGCGAATCTCGAGGGCTTTCATCGTTGATTATTTATGCCATAATAATGTGGGGTAAAATTAATAAATACAAGAGAAATTTAGCAACAATCAAAATAGTAGCTTATTACTCAAGGTCGTATTATATTTATGAAGATTATTTCTTGAATCCAATTCTCTTTCTTCGCTTCTGGTTTTGTCAAAACAATTCATTTCCAAATAGATACTTCAACGCTATTGATTCAATCTGACGTCATGCTGAAAAGTCGGTGTGACTATCCTCAGAGTAATAAAAAACATAGACGCCCACCGTATTCAAATACAACAGGATTTATAAACAACCAGGAACCAGAATGATATGAGTGAGATACGGTGAGAGAGATATGAATCATATTTCTCTCACCGTAGAATATAGGCAAGAGGGACGAGAGGATTGTTCACGTCGACCAGAGGACTGAGCCCACAGATTACAGAAACAAGTTTAGATAGGTAACAGCATACTAGTATAAACCGACAACTATGTAGCGGTTGTTGACCCCAACTATTCAACAAAATTGTATGGATTAGAGAAAACTGTAGAAACTGCAAATGCAGAAGACTGTATTATCGTCGAGCTGAGACGGATTTTCCGTGCTTGAATCGTTCGATACTAGCGAATCAATGATAAAAATTCATCTAGTCCCCAGATTATAACATCTCATATGCGAAAATCAGTTTTCTTCGGAATATACGGCATCACATACTCTAACACGACTTACACTCTATAACGCATTCGAAAGAATACATCATTTTCTGCTCGATTTTCTGTAGCTCACCAGGAATTTCAAGAGAACTGAGAGCGCTATGTAAGACTCCTTTCAATAGTGCAGCGTGAATTCCGAAGGAAACTGTACTCTGAACACAAAATATGGGTTGAAAATTTGATTCTGAGAAGATATTTATACTTTGTTGGATTCATTCACTCGATTCAAGTATAGAAAATCACTGGATTCTTGGAAAGAACCACTTTTTCGTGCATTATTTGAGAAATATCGTCTTCATCTACTATTGAGAAAATTCATGGAAGCTACATTTCGGGGACTCGTATGGTGTATAACTTATACATCTGTATAAATCACATTTTTGTGGCTAACCATTATTTTTCAAATGGCGACCATTTTTTGACAAGTGCTTTCCGAAAAAATAATTTTTCGACGAATCTAACGATACTAAATAATTTGCAATTGGATTACAAATAAGAACATAAATTAAATATTACTGAGGAAAATACTTGATTATAATTAATTTCTTTTGTCAAGTGTGCCATGGATAATTATTCATTTACTTTTGTAAGCACCTTTCAAAAAAGTATTTATTGACAAGAAGATGACTTGATGGAAATAACTGCAAGAAATTATGCGTCATGCCTATCCAAGGCACACTTCACAATATTAAATAAACTATCATCAAGTCGTTTCCTCAGTAATATTTAATTTATGTTCATATTTATAATCCAATCGCGAATAACTTAGTATCGTTAGATACGTCGAATTTCGGAAAGTGCTTGCCAAAAAATGGTCGCCATTTGAAAAATAGTAGTTAGACTCGAAAATATGATTTTGCCAACTTGACTTACTCATATCTAACATACTAGTCAGTAGGTATTGGGTCGGTCTGGCGTGGGAAAAAATCGTTGAGCGTGGGAACTTTCAGCTGAGCGTGGGAACTTTCAGCTGAGGCGCGACCAGAGCGCTCCAAATTATCACGTGACGTCACACATCTACGTCATCATCTGTCATGCGCTACCACGGACAAACATCAGAACCTTACGTCACAGCTGTCATCATTTGTCAACAGTCATCCATCAGTCATGCCATCTGTCATCAATCATACTTCACACACGAACGCCACCTATCAGCAAGTAACAGAACCCTTGTACGCCACCTATGAATTAAACATGTAAATAACCTGAAAAAAAATCATCCGATGTTGAGGATTGAACCCGGGCCTCTCAGCATGAGAGACATAGACGCTAACACTGCGCTAGCGAGGCAATTGATTTCAAGTGTGTATAGGTAGGTATGATACAGCTAATCGAGGGGACGCTCCTCGAGCACAATGGCGTTCAGCATATTGAGCAATAACAAATAACCTCACTAAGTCGCCAGTCAGTATAATCCTGCCATCTATCACTATGGTTTGGAGCCCTAACACATGGTCGGGGGCCCCCGTTTGAGGGAAAATCGCTCATTTTCCCCGCCAAGTCACGCCCTAGTCATACGTCACACCTGTCATCTGTCATCTGTCAAAATCACCTTACACACCATATCTGTCATCAGCCACTTTGTCAGCTTCAACTTACCCTGGTAATCTGGCATAATTTTAAAGCCATAGCTATCATTTTTCACTCGTCATTTGTCAGTACAACCTAATCTTGTAAAGTTCTAGTCATACATCCATCATTTTCCCCAACTAAAGCCATCTGGCACATTTTCTCCAACTAAAACCATCTGTCATCAGTCATTCCAACTAAAGACATCTGTCAGTCCAACCCACTGTCATTTGTAAATTCCTAGTCCTGCGCCATCAGTCATTTTCACTGTCAAAATCATTAAACCTTACCTTGTAATCTGTCGTAATTCCAAAGTCACGCTCTAGTCATACGTCTATCAGCTGTCACCAGTCATTTCTACAGTCAAAGACATCTGGCAGTTCAACCTAACCTTGCAATCCGTAAAGTTCTAGTCATACATCCATCATTTTCCCCAACTAAAGCCATCTGTCACCACTCATTTTCTCCAACTAAAACCATCTGTCATCAGTCATTCCAGCTAAAGACATCTGTCAGTCCAACACTCATTTGCAAATTCCTAGTCATTCGCCATCAGTCATTTTCACTGTCAAAATCATTAAACCTAACCTTGTAATCTGTCGTAATTCCAGAGTCACGCTCTAGTCATACGTCTATCAGCTGTCACCAGTCATTTCTACAGTCAAAGACATCTGGCAGTTCAACCTAACCTTGCAATCCGTAAAGTTCTAGTCATACGCCACACCAGTCATTTTTCTACCAAAGTCATTTGGCACTTTAACCTAACTTTACAATTCATAATATTTCCAAAGTAACGCCAATCATCTGTCGTCAGGCATTTCTACAGTCAAAGACATCTGCCACTTCAACTTAACCTTGCGATCTGGCATAATAAAAAATCGCGCCACAGTTATACGTAACGTCTATCAGCTGTCACCGCTCAGCTAAAGCCATCTGTCATCAGGCCTCAGCCCAAAGACATTTTTCAGTTCAACCTAACCTTGTAAAGTCATACGTCACAAATCTGTCACCAGCCAATGTAATCAAGCCACGCCCTAGTTACCAGCTAAAGACATACAGGCATTTTCCCCAGCTGAAGCCGTCTGTCATCAGTCATTTCTACAGTCAAAGACATCTGTCATCTGTAAAGTCCTACGTCACAACCATCATTTTCACATCTGAAGTTATTAAGATCGATCCAACATTCTATCATTTATTAAGACACGTCCTAGTAATTTCCCCAGCTAAAGCCATCTGTCAAGTGTGAAAAAACAGAAAGTTCAACCGTTAAAACGTCCCGTAAGCATCGCACACATTAAAAATGACCCCCGTTAATGCCAGCTAAGGCATCGCACGCAACAAAAATGACGCCCGTTAATGGTAACTAAGAGCTCACAACAATGACTCCCGTTCCTAACACAACGCCTCGTCAGAGTATCGCACGCAACAAAAATGACCCCCGTTAATCGTACGCAAATGGCTACCACCTAACACAGCGCTAACGCTTCGTCAGAGTATCGCACGTACCAAAAACGACCCCCGTTAATGTCAACTGAGACGCAGCACGCAACAAAAATGGCTCTCGCTACAACTTAACACAGTGCTAAGGCCCCGTCAGAGTATCGCACGCAACAAAAACGACCCCCGTTAATGTTGGCTAAGGCATCGCACGCAACAAAAATGGCTCTCGCTACAACTTAACACAGTGCTAACGCAGAGTATCGCACGCAACAAAAATGACCCCCGTTAATCGTACGCAACAAAAATGACGCCCGTTAATGCCAACTAAGACACGCAACAAAAATGGCTCCCGCTTAACACAGTGCTTCGTCAGAACACAAAAATGACGCCCGTTAATGCCAGCTAAGAGCACGCAACAATGGTTCCCATACCTAACACAGCGCTAACGCTTCGTCAGAGTATCGCACGCAACAAAAACGACCCCATTAATGCCAGCTAAGACACGCAACATGGCTCCCACACGCTAACGCTTCGTCAGACGAACCCAACAAGACCCATGGTCACCCTGAACGTGAGCATCGCACGCAACAAAAATGGCCCCCGTTAATCGTACTGGCTCCGGCCTGCGTCGCTGCCATTCGTTGGGGGGTCAGTAGTGTCTCATTCACTAAGCTAATATTCTATGCCATAACGTCTTTTTCACCACCAAGTCATACACTCTGGGGCCATCTATTCATCACTTTGTCATCTGTTACAATTCTCTGTTAAATCATCAATGCACGGTTCGACCTCTACTTCATAGATGGCGGCAATGTTATGATTTAGGAATATTTTAATGTTTTTATACCTTCTAAAATTTTTATACTCTGTAATCATGTCAATTCGTTAAACAAAATAATTCTCAGCATAAATTTCATGTCTTCATTACACACACAGCAAAATTCAATGAAAATGTTCCAACAAATTGTCAATCTAATTTTATTATTGAAACAGCAGCCTTCACATCTACGGAAACAATGGAGATAAGCGAGCGATATCATTATAACAGTTTTCGCGACTGAATAGAAAGTCATTTATTGATGAAGAAATAGTGCAAAAGAATTGGTGATCAGTATGTGTGCCCTTTAGTGTTGAGTGCTTGTAGATGAACTATTCTATTGTATAGTGAAACAAGTATTGCGGTTTTGTGAACCCATTGTCAGAGAAAAACTGTGATATTGTTGCTGAATCAAGGCCGTACACTCAAAAGGTATGTTTTATTCATAGGAGCAATTGAACCTTCAACAAAGAAACTTCAAAAGCTTCGAGTTTTCAAAAATTTCTGTTACGAAAACATAGCCTTCCTCCCCATAACATAAAATTCTTTACAACAGAGTTCTTGCTGGAAACTAGCAGAAAAATAGAAATTTCTTGTAAAAACAGACTTTCTCTTGAGAATTAGCAGAGTTTGACATATTTCAAGGTTTAAAATGAGTGGTGGGCAACTCTCTGATATTCAAAAAATGCAAATTCAGTACAATACACTTTAGCATTATAGAAATCATGAATTTAAACGTGGCACAAAACGCCTCGGGAAATTGATCATTCAGCTCGCATGAATAGTTAGCGTGAAGCAGTAGTTCACTCTCAATTTAGGTGGTGATTTGTTCTACAGAAGGGGGCCAAAAAGGACGACACCTGAAATCAAATTTAATTGGTTATAGTGTTTTTTGTTATGACTTTAGGCGTGCTAGAAATTATTAAAGTGCCTAAATTTTCGGTTCAATCTTCTGGTCAATCGATTTCCATGAAACCGGTATGAATGGATTCATCTCAATGCCAAGAAACATAATTAAGCAATTTCCGAAGCCTAAAAGGCCTTACAGACTATTTCTATTGTGTGAAATCCTACAGACGACTGTGACTATTCGTTTCAAACAACTTTGTCTAGCCATCGAGAATAACTTATTGTCAAGATGCCAAATGGCCCTTACATGTCAAAAATCTGAATTTTAACGGAAAAATAGTGAAGAACACGCATTTTCAGATATTACAAATGAAAGATGGAAAAAAACAGTATTCCATTGATCAAATTTCATTGCTATCAAAACCCAAATCTATAATTTTCGGTTCCAACTTCCGGTCAATCGATTTCCATAAAACCGGTATCAATGGATTCGTCTTAATGTCAGGAAACATAATTAAGCATTTTGCGGAGCCTAAAAGGCCTTACAAGCTATTTCTGTTAGGTGAAATCCTACAGACGACTGTGACTATTCGTTTCAAACAACTTTTTCTAGCCATTGAGAATAACATATTGGCAAGATGCCAAATGGTCCTTACATGTTTAAAATCTGAATTTTAACGAAAAAATAGTGAAAAACAGGCATTTTTAATATTACAAATGAAAGACAGAAAAAACAGTATTCCATTGATCAAATTTCATTGCTATCAAAACCCAAATCTGTAATTTTCGGTTCCAACTTCCGGTCAATCGATTTCCATAAAACCGATATCAATGGATTCGTCTTAATGTCAGGAAACATAATTAACTATTTTGCGAAGCCTAAGAGGCCTTACAAGCTATTTCTGTTAGGTGAAATCCTACAGACGACTGTGACTATTCGTTTCAAACAACTTTGTCTAAACTTTGAGAATAACTTATTGTCAAGATGCCAAATGGTCCTTACATGTCAAAAATCTGAATTTTAATGGATTTCCGAAGCCTAAAAGGCCTTACAAGCTATTTCTGTTGTGTGAAATCCTACAGACGACTGCGACTATTCGTTTCAAACAACTTTGTCTAGACATTCTCGCCATATAGGAAAAAGTGCCAGTTCAGCTATTAAAGTCAAAATTCTGAGTGTTTGGAAAAAAATCGCGTTAAATTTGAATCGTTGAATATTATAAAAGTATGAATGTTTATATTCGCTTGATAGTTGAGGAATGTTTCCAATGAGTGTTTTGCGAGATAGCAACATGTTACTGAGATAACACAAGTTCCTGCATGAATATTATTTCCTGTGATAATTCAGTTATACAGGATATGTGTGGGTTTGCAATTATTGTCGAATGAAATGTGGAAATTCCAATGCTGATGATGCGTGATCAGAGATAGATATAAATACGGCAGGCCGTTGTGAGCCTTCAGAGCTGAATAGAATTCGTTGCCAAGACTGTGATTGTGTTTGTGAGTGATTAACTACGATAAATGTAAGTACATTTTTGATAATATTTTGAGTGTTTTTTCGATTAGGGAGTGTATTCATTTTAATTTGTCGATAGCAAGTGAATTTTCATTATTTGTTCTCAGTACATATTCAGTTGACAAAAATTAAAGCGACGTGCAATGCCTTGATCAACAGATATTTTCAATTCAGAAACCATTTTTACGATGAAGGGACCTCACAGTTGATATGTTTCAATGGACAGTGATTTTGAATGCCTTTAGTCTCTCTTTCATTTTTGAGACATTATTTTCAATAGTAATGATAATTTTCACGGTTCAGTTTCAGAAATTTCAGAACATACTTTTGGAATAGCACTTCCACTGTACTTATTTGATCAATAGCAGCCGGCATTCTCAGTGAATGATCCGTTTTGAAATTATTTTACTAGAATTTATTCAAATGGAAACATTTTTGCTGGTGATATTTTTATTACCTTTGGATGCCAGACATTCTTTTCGATAGGAATTTACGGTTCAGTTTCAGAACATACTTTTTGAATGGTACTTTCAAATGGAATGCAGTCGGCATTTTCAGTGGAAAATATGGTTTGAAAATATTTTAAACAGAAACTTAGTAAATTCGCTTAGTAAAGGAAAAGAGAATTCTCTTTCAGCCTGTGAAATATTGTCAACATTTTCAATTAGTCGATAAAATAAAACAATTGATTGGTCGATATCCTTTACTCGAATATTTGTGATACAGCTGCATGAATATTTTTTCGTATTTGAAGCAAACTTCCTGGGGCCTTCTGAAAATACTCTGCTGTCGAATCGGTTTTTCGAAATTGTCGATAAACATCCAGCATCTTTGAATCACCATCATTTTTACGCATGAACACGCCCTTCTTCAGTGTAAATTCAAGATTATGCGGCTCATAGTGTTTGGTAATGGTATCGGTTGGATCGTATGCTATCCCATTATATTCATTCCAAAAATGCGGTGTAATTATAATGCCATTTGAGTAACACTTTGTTCCGACACACACCTTCGTCGTTGTTATGCCATACTTTTTGGCAATTTCATTTAAAATTAGACTTGCAGGTAAACATACACCAGCATACTTTGCACTAATAAATTCTCGTTCAATGCATGTTTTTATCAAATTTAGCTTAACGTGCTGCCTCAACACGGAATCACACATACTGCTTAACAACTACACGTCTGTCTAATTCGAGCGTTCAACAAAGAATGACACTTTCAGAGCTACTGTGGTAGTGGTTCACTTGATAATCAACAGAGTATTTGAGATCACGTGATGTCTTGCATGCTAGTAGAATATCGACATAACGCATTCCTATGACAACAAAAATTTCGAGAAGCTTAGGGCCTTTTGTTGAAAGCGTTCAGTCTTCCGTCCGTCCAAATTTTATATTATACCGTGATTGTCCCGTTAAACCGTTATGGTTGGGTTCGTTGTCCGCGTATCGACTTCCACCGTCGACACCACGTGCCGTTCCCTTGCACAACGGTCGGGGTACTCCAGGTACCTGGGGCTGTGACGTATAAACCCGCGAAGAAGCGACCGACAGGCCTCCACTCGCCTGCAAGCAACTCCTTCGCCTTCCACCACCCGAACGCTCTTCCGCGCTCACGTCACCGTCCTGGTACCTACTCGGTGGTTCGACCACCCGCACGTAGGTCGCGTCGCGCCGTAGAGTGCGTTGATCGACCCCACTTGGTCCACCAGGTGAATAGTACTCATCTATTGACTCTATATCAGAAAAATCTAACGTTTCGTACTCCGTACTGTACCCTCTGCTGTGTCTGTCTGGAGACGACGTCACATTTACTCGAGTTCGACTCAAATAGTCGAACTCCTGGACTGAAGGTCCACAAGCACTACGTCGCAGAGCCCTCAGCCTCGCGTCCAGGGCATTACTCCCGGTATCCGGCCTTTCATCATTGGGATGCGACATGGAACTACGTTCCTGAACATATTTGGAGTGAAGCTCCCTGGACGTCATCTCCGTAGGTCGTCTCCCGTCCTGGGTGTCTAACGCCAAAATAGACGACCCCGTCTGCCCTAAACCCCGTCCGTCGTGTTTAGCGGCCCTACCTGAAACGTTATCTAAAAGATCTGTGCCATTTAGAATTTTTTCTATTATTGGAGAGCCAGGTCTCTCATTATTTACAACAGGGTACGAAGCGCGAATGTCTTCACTACTAGTCGAGGGATTCTGTTCCCCAGACTTATTTCGATGAGTCGGCGTAAGTCGACCAAAAAGACGAGTAGCCACCTTCTTCAGGCTAGAAGAAGCTACTGGAGTTCTCGCGATAGAATTCCCCTGGAATCCGTCCGTCTCGGTTTCCGCTCGTTCGTTTCCCCCATTACGTTGCGACGAATCTCTTCGTCGAAAAGAAAAAGCCTGTTGGAATAGAGATCGAGGCGAATTCGTGCCTCTGGGAGGGTTCGCGTGTGAAGACATTTCGGGATTTTCTACCTTACTTCGCGTAAAGTAAGGCATACCTAACAAGAAATCGAATTTGGAATGAATTCGATTAAAAGGATACACGGAATTTTGTGGCAAAAAAATATACAAAGCTAAAATGTTTAAAAGTTCGTCACTAAAATTTTGCTACACCGGTATAACTCGATAACCACACCTCAAGTCGTAGAAATCGGTTATGCCGGTTGACCTCGGTTTTTCCCGCGCGAAAACCGAGCACGCCAACGCCCTACTTGTTTAACCCTAACCAAGACCGCGAAAATCACTGCCACACGAAAGGAACAAGGTGCCTAATCGATGGCTCGCCTCTAGGTCGAAAGAGGCGGCCGCAGGAATGGAGTTGGAGGGATTTGTTGACAAGGTACTTAGAGCACGGCGGGCTCTAAGCTCGAGTAGTACACAAAGTACCCCCTAATGATGTCTTGTGGCCTCAGAATTAACGTCGATCGATTCCACTACGTTGGCACCGTTAGGTTTCAGCGTGGAATCTGTGACAACTGAGTAAATTACCAACCACTCTTCACTCGTGGATTTTTCTTGCGTGTTGCCCGAGAACGTCGCCACGTGGTCAGGTATCCAATGCTGGCCGAACTCCGAAGACAAAGCGATCCTCTCTTCAACCACGTGCACGAACGTTTTCTTCACTCGAGGAAGGTAGCCGCTGGACGAGTTCCCCGTAATCTGGTCCGACTCCGATGGAAAACGGTCTCGTGTGTTACCCAACGCTATCTTCTTTCTTCACTGTACCCAGTTATTAACCGGCGAACAGTTCTTCTTAATCCAAGGAATGTGTCTTCTTTCTTCTCCTGAAAGAAACGCGTGATAACTAGGTATTACTCCCCTAGTCTACCACCTAACACTATTCACACTGCACTTCACTTACACTCGCGAATTTACCACGTCTTTACACTTCTGGACTTCAAAAAAAATCGAGCTGCAAGAGAGAAGAGAGAGAGTTCAGGGAAAATGTACAATATTTATATACACGCTCGACATTCTCTCCGCATTCTTTCCTTGGCGAAATAGCAAATGGCGCTCTCCCATTGGCTACTTGCCCTCAACTACACTTTTTCGTCGCGAAATTACACCCGCTACTCGGACGCGCGAGTAACGCCCACAACAGCCGTTTCGACCAATCAGAAAAAAATCTTTACACAAAACTGGCGTCAAGAAATCGACGACCAACAGTTTACACTCGAACTTCACGGCTGTAGTCGGTTTACTCTGAAATAATGCACTGAGAAGGTATTCGACAATCACGAGAAAAATAAACAGAACCGCTGTTATAATTTAATCGACTAGAAACGAGAGATAAATGCAAAATATTTATCTCTAAACTGAACTTTCTTATTACTCCAGAAACTGTTTGAAAATAGCGTTTTTTCGCTACCTTCTTACAGATAATGAATACCACGTCGCTCATGTCCATTATAACCGTCCTGTAGGCCTCAGGAAACCTCGTTTCTCGGCTATTACTATAAATTAGTGTATTCGATGACCAACTAATTTATAACGCCTGTTTCCTGTTAATAAACATTGAAATGATCACGAAATGAATTCTACTGACTTTCTACACTATTATACAGAGTGTATAATAGTTACAAACCACATTTCAATGCTTATTTTACACAATAAACTTAAACTACGGTGTCACTGAACGACTCAAACAGGCCGAGCCTAGGAGTGTTCTAGTGACTTTTTGTGGCTTCTGGAAGAGAATTAAGGGCATTAAAAGCTATACTTCATGCAAAATATCACGGAAATTGAGCTTTTTCCGTGACACCCCCCTGCTAAAAAAGAACTCGTTCCAAGGGCTACCTTCAACACAAGGCCCCCCTGCAAGGGTCATGCATCTCTGAAGCCTTAATCCTAACCATCAGCGGGCTTGTGGTTGGAGCTTCTTCATCCTCTGAGTCTGGCTCCAATATGTACACGGGGATCCTCCAACGTTGACCTCTTGTCCCACGTTGCCCCAGGGTGACGCGTCTGGGGGTATTCTCCCTCGTTGGGGTCAACCCTAACGTCACGTAGACTACGTCTGCGTCTTAGTGGCTGATACTGCTTCCCAGTATCCACGACCACCGTATTCTGGTAGTAGCACAGCCCTCTACTACCCCCCTGCTTTAGGCTCTTCGGCCACGCCGATCTACCTTCCGCAGAAAATCCAGTTTCCTCCCTTCGAGGCAAACCGATCCTCAGGGTATCTGCTCGATCAGAATACCGCTGATTTCCTTTGTCTGTATAACCCCCCTTCTCATAAGGCGAAGTTATCACAGTACCGTTTCTAATGTGTGACGTGTCACTCCTGGACTCCGGCACACAATCCCTTTTTATCTTCCACCGTAGTGGGCATTCATCTTTCCACTTGACCATTTTTCGCTTACTAGCACGACCATTCACATTAGGTTCCATGCTAGCGTCATCTCCTTTCTGCCAAGTATTTCTAGGCACGTCAGCTGGTGCTTTCCGCAAAATACCTGGTCGAACTAGGTGGCGCACCACACTAGTATCCCTTTTGGCAGTACCACTTTCCAAAAGTGGCCCCGACTGCCGACCAGTACTCTCCTCAGATGCAGCTGTGCTTGGCTGAGTCCGTCCTGCGCTCCCTAAACCGAAGCCCGCAGCGCACGGCAACGCACTTCGCTCGCCATCTCGAGTACTTCTCTCGACTACCTCGGTCCGATCCGGTTCGTTAGCCGGCCTCGTACCATTTCCAGGTTCAGAACCCTGCCCTACCAAGCTACAAGGCTCCTGGGGAAGCGGCGTCTTTTCTGGGCAACGGTGTTTGCCATTGCTCCAGGAAATAGTACGACGAACCCCTTCTCTGACGTCTATGGTCCGGCTTGCAAAACCTACCAACGCCTTATTTGCTACCAACCAGGGACATCCTAGAAGTAGATCCTCAACGAGATCGTCCACCACAAGCACTTTAACAAGGTCCTTCACGCCACCTATGCACACCTCAACCGTAGCTGATCCTGCGCTGGGCACGGCTACCTTATTAAAAGCCAGTTGCAACGGTGTCCCTCGATCCGACTCTACCTCACAGATGCTTGGTAACAAAGACCGTCTCAAAAAGTTAGCCGAACTCCCACTGTCCACCAGTGCCTTGGTCCGGTACCCTAACAATTCGACTTCAATCCTAGGCAGCTCCTCTGCCTCTACTCCAACAAACACTGAGTTACTCCGCGCTTTAGGATCTGGTTTCCACAGGTAGACCATATCCGTGCTGTTCCGTTCAAACCGTTCTCTTAACGGATCTGAACTTACGAAACGGTTCAACTCCGTCTCACCCTGAGCTAAGAAGTTATCTGTGGTTGGCTTGACTCCAGTGACCGGTCTCGCACCCAGTGCCGAGCACCTAAAATCACTAATCCCATTCGTGGCGGTACTCAGTCTCTCCCGAGCATTTTCGGTAGTACTTCCAGTACTCTTACTCGTAACTCGTTCAGACATTTTCCCGACGTCCACGAAATCCATTGTGGCTGTACTTCCCCCTACTCCAGCGAGTTCAGCAGTACCTCCTGTACCCTTACTAGCGCCTGTTTCAAGGTTTTCCCAAACGCTCACAATATCACCAACCTCCCTCTGTGTAGTACCCTGTACCACCCCAGAAGCTAGGTTGTTGTCACCCAGGCTGTCTACTTGCAGTGTCCTGGCGTGACCTTGAAGGCACGAGCTACCCTCCAGGTACTCGCTCACCTCCACACGTTGCCGTGAAGTAGGATCCCCGACCTCTACAACACCTCTGGCAAAATCCACTTCGGGTTGAACCGGGCTGCCCTGCAGTGTCCCGGGTTCGAACCCTCGAACCGACTTCGGCTCATTCTCGCTCTTAGCCTCCACCAACCAACTTCTTTCGCCCTTGCTAGGCCCACTTGGCCCCCCTGCAACGACTTTTCCTACCTCTGGTATGTCGAATGCACGAACAAGCACTTCAAAGTCTTCAGACCCTCCACCTTTCCTAAAACGGGTCCCTAACCTCGACTCACTTCCCTGATAGGTTGGAAGAACCGACGTCATTGGTTCCTTCCTCACAGGTCGATGCCTTTTCCTATCACTGTGGTTTGTATTCACGCAGCACCGGCCCTTGAGCACGATTCGTTGCCTACGAGAATACAACCCCACCACACGAGCATTCAACGCCCCGATCCGTTGAATCACCTTTTCCAGACTCTGCGCCTTTTCATCAAGCTGAGGGCTAACAGCTTCCCTAACGACCGGGTTCAAACCCTCAAGGCCTGAAACACCGCCTAGTTCTCGACTATTCGACGAACTACTTCGTTTATCGTCCGGCGACGGGTGAACTTTTTTACGCCTACCACCAGTGGCGAATTCCCTAAGATCGGGCGTCGCACTCTCCTTCAGTGGACCCCGTCTACCTAACTCTCTAGCTATACCTACGTTGGCGTCCGGCGATACCTCACCCACAGAGGAATATCCCGAACACTCAACACCTAACTCTTCGGGTTGACCCACGGCAAGAGCTCTCCTCTTCTTCCGCCGAGGCCGCCCCTTACCTACACTAACTCCATTAATGCTAGCTAACCTATCTGTGTACAAACTATTTACACCCAGACCCGTAGGTCCTGACTGTACCGGGCGCAGGGGTTTCATCCCACCCGACCCGATCTTTACACTACTCCCACCCTTATTCACTCCTTCGGAGCCCCCTGATGGCTCCTGTTGGAGTTTTCCGACTTGCAAACTTCGATTACTCTATTAATCGCGGCTTTACCCTGGGGTTCTTTGCCCTTTTCAACCGGAGGACCGGTCCTCCTCGAACACTCCCTCGCTAAGTGGCCTCCCCCACAGGTAAAACATTTCAAAGGTGGTTTGCTAAATTTTGGATTCTCACGATTCTTATAATCGCCTTTTGAATCGTTTCGACTTCCGATTTGTTCCAAAGTTGGCTTGGCCTTTTCCTCGAGCTTCGCCAAACCAGACTTATTTGTATTACTAGGCAAGCCACCCGCTGGTGCTTGTCTATTCTCATGTTGAACGTTTCTAAAATTCTCATTTTTCCGGAAATCAGTATTTCCAGAAACTCCTTGAAACCCAATACCCGTCGCGGTATACGTCTGGTTTGGTTTCACCCTCGAATTACCTGCCAGGCTAGTAGTCCGGAGGA
Source organism: Zygogramma bicolorata (assembly GCA_032362365.1). NCBI lineage: Eukaryota > Metazoa > Arthropoda > Insecta > Coleoptera > Chrysomelidae > Zygogramma > Zygogramma bicolorata. The sequence goes on from JAVJAQ010003653.1 coordinate 73,682, forward strand.
GTTCTTCCACCGCTACTGCCTTTTGGGTTAATTCCTCAATAGTTAAAAAGGTGTGCAGTTGCAAGTGCACCCTGATATCTGGTCTGATCCGATTTAATATTAAACGTACTAGACGTGCTTCGCCCATTTCTGGGTAAAGTCGCCTCGCCAGGCTCCACTTTCCCAAAATGAACGAAGTAACGTCTCCACTTTTCGGCTGGTCAGTTCCGAAAAATTGACTTTCTAAGTCTGAGACCAACAAATCGTTATCAAAACGTTCCTGTAGCCGATTGGCGAAAAATTGCCATTCTAACGTAACATTTTTGTAGGGCCCGAACCACTGCGCTGCCGCTCCGCGCAGCCACTGCGACGCGATGGTCACCCACACAGATGGATGCGAGTCCTCCAAAAACTTTTCACATTGTCTAATAAAAGAAAAAGGGTCCTCGTGAGGCAGCCCACTAAACGAAGGTGTCGGCACTCGAACCGACTTCGCCCCTTCACCCGGTACTGGGGTGCCCCCTACCTTTCCTTCTAATATTCTACATAACCTATGCAACACGTCCTCGGTTGCACTATCAGTACCACGTGAATCGTACTGTTCACGATTCATGTGACCTTGATACTCTCTCTTAACCCTCGTTGGGTTACGTACCTGAGCACGAAGCGTATTATCCACTCTATATGCAAAATCTCGTGACTCGACTCGAGGTCTCTCATACCTCTCAAAATTTCTATCTAAATACTCGTCCTCACAACGAGTTCCAAAACCGACTTTATTGTTGAGCGCCATGTAGTTTTGTGGTTCACTACCAACCCTATCAAAATTTTGAAAATTTACAAAATCACCACCTGGTGCACCTTCTCCGTAGGTCCGCGCAGAACGTCCGTTCCGCCAATGCCCTGCACGTTGGGCGACATGTCCCGTTAAACCGTTATGGTTGGGTTCGTTGTCCGCGTATCGACTTCCACCGTCGACACCACGTGCCGTTCCCTTGCACAACGGTCGGGGTACTCCAGGTACCTGGGGCTGTGACGTATAAACCCGCGAAGAAGCGACCGACAGGCCTCCACTCGCCTGCAAGCAACTCCTTCGCCTTCCACCACCCGAACGCTCTTCCGCGCTCACGTCACCGTCCTGGTACCTACTCGGTGGTTCGACCACCCGCACGTAGGTCGCGTCGCGCCGTAGAGTGCGTTGATCGACCCCACTTGGTCCACCAGGTGAATAGTACTCATCTATTGACTCTATATCAGAAAAATCTAACGTTTCGTACTCCGTACTGTACCCTCTGCTGTGTCTGTCTGGAGACGACGTCACATTTACTCGAGTTCGACTCAAATAGTCGAACTCCTGGACTGAAGGTCCACAAGCACTACGTCGCAGAGCCCTCAGCCTCGCGTCCAGGGCATTACTCCCGGTATCCGGCCTTTCATCATTGGGATGCGACATGGAACTACGTTCCTGAACATATTTGGAGTGAAGCTCCCTGGACGTCATCTCCGTAGGTCGTCTCCCGTCCTGGGTGTCTAACGCCAAAATAGACGACCCCGTCTGCCCTAAACCCCGTCCGTCGTGTTTAGCGGCCCTACCTGAAACGTTATCTAAAAGATCTGTGCCATTTAGAATTTTTTCTATTATTGGAGAGCCAGGTCTCTCATTATTTACAACAGGGTACGAAGCGCGAATGTCTTCACTACTAGTCGAGGGATTCTGTTCCCCAGACTTATTTCGATGAGTCGGCGTAAGTCGACCAAAAAGACGAGTAGCCACCTTCTTCAGGCTAGAAGAAGCTACTGGAGTTCTCGCGATAGAATTCCCCTGGAATCCGTCCGTCTCGGTTTCCGCTCGTTCGTTTCCCCCATTACGTTGCGACGAATCTCTTCGTCGAAAAGAAAAAGCCTGTTGGAATAGAGATCGAGGCGAATTCGTGCCTCTGGGAGGGTTCGCGTGTGAAGACATTTCGGGATTTTCTACCTTACTTCGCGTAAAGTAAGGCATACCTAACAAGAAATCGAATTTGGAATGAATTCGATTAAAAGGATACACGGAATTTTGTGGCAAAAAAATATACAAAGCTAAAATGTTTAAAAGTTCGTCACTAAAATTTTGCTACACCGGTATAACTCGATAACCACACCTCAAGTCGTAGAAATCGGTTATGCCGGTTGACCTCGGTTTTTCCCGCGCGAAAACCGAGCACGCCAACGCCCTACTTGTTTAACCCTAACCAAGACCGCGAAAATCACTGCCACACGAAAGGAACAAGGTGCCTAATCGATGGCTCGCCTCTAGGTCGAAAGAGGCGGCCGCAGGAATGGAGTTGGAGGGATTTGTTGACAAGGTACTTAGAGCACGGCGGGCTCTAAGCTCGAGTAGTACACAAAGTACCCCCTAATGATGTCTTGTGGCCTCAGAATTAACGTCGATCGATTCCACTACGTTGGCACCGTTAGGTTTCAGCGTGGAATCTGTGACAACTGAGTAAATTACCAACCACTCTTCACTCGTGGATTTTTCTTGCGTGTTGCCCGAGAACGTCGCCACGTGGTCAGGTATCCAATGCTGGCCGAACTCCGAAGACAAAGCGATCCTCTCTTCAACCACGTGCACGAACGTTTTCTTCACTCGAGGAAGGTAGCCGCTGGACGAGTTCCCCGTAATCTGGTCCGACTCCGATGGAAAACGGTCTCGTATGTTACCCAACGCTATCTTCTTTCTTCACTGTACCCAGTTATTAACCGGCGAACAGTTCTTCTTAATCCAAGGAATGTGTCTTCTTTCTTCTCCTGAAAGAAACGCGTGATAACTAGGTATTACTCCCCTAGTCTACCACCTAACACTATTCACACTGCACTTCACTTACACTCGCGAATTTACCACGTCTTTACACTTCTGGACTTCAAAAAAAATCGAGCTGCAAGAGAGAAGAGAGAGAGTTCAGGGAAAATGTACAATATTTATATACACGCTCGACATTCTCTCCGCATTCTTTCCTTGGCGAAATAGCAAATGGCGCTCTCCCATTGGCTACTTGCCCTCAACTACACTTTTTCGTCGCGAAATTACACCCGCTACTCGGACGCGCGAGTAACGCCCACAACAGCCGTTTCGACCAATCAGAAAAAAATCTTTACACAAAACTGGCGTCAAGAAATCGACGACCAACAGTTTACACTCGAACTTCACGGCTGTAGTCGGTTTACTCTGAAATAATGCACTGAGAAGGTATTCGACAATCACGAGAAAAATAAACAGAACCGCTGTTATAATTTAATCGACTAGAAACGAGAGATAAATGCAAAATATTTATCTCTAAACTGAACTTTCTTATTACTCCAGAAACTGTTTGAAAATAGCGTTTTTTCGCTACCTTCTTACAGATAATGAATACCACGTCGCTCATGTCCATTATAACCGTCCTGTAGGCCTCAGGAAACCTCGTTTCTCGGCTATTACTATAAATTAGTGTATTCGATGACCAACTAATTTATAACGCCTGTTTCCTGTTAATAAACATTGAAATGATCACGAAATGAATTCTACTGACTTTCTACACTATTATACAGAGTGTATAATAGTTACAAACCACATTTCAATGCTTATTTTACACAATAAACTTAAACTACGGTGTCACTGAACGACTCAAACAGGCCGAGCCTAGGAGTGTTCTAGTGACTTTTTGTGGCTTCTGGAAGAGAATTAAGGGCATTAAAAGCTATACTTCATGCAAAATATCACGGAAATTGAGCTTTTTCCGTGACATGATCAATGCAGATTTTCTCATTATCTTTCAGATATACCTAGCGTTCAGACGTGTCTTACTATCTGGTGAGCCATCTTCTTCGTGTGTCTATTTGGTGAGAGTCTCATCGTGTTTTAGACGTATCTACCTATTTGGTGAGTCATCTTTCTCGTGCTTTGTTTCGGTGTTTTTTTTTCGTATTTGAATCATGTCGTCGTCGTCGTCGTCCACTATGGAGAAATTCGATATCATAAGAGAAACAACGAAAAAGATTCATCGTTTCGGTCTCCAGGGACATACGTTGGAGTTCAAAATCAAGGATATACCTTGCGGTAGCGAACCTGTGGGATGGGTGCAGGACGCAATCACCCAGATTATTCGCAGAGGAACTGCGGGTGTGGAACCCACCGATCAGGTGGGCTTCACGTTCTGTTCCAAGGACTTTTCCAGGGGACAGGGGTGGTTGCGTTTCAGACCCGCGTCTGAAGTGACTTTCGATGATATATGGGAGAAAATTTCTTCAATCTATCAATCGAATTCGACCGGGCTGAACACGGAAACTTTCTGTTTGGGCATAACCACAATCAAAATGCCCAAAGGTAAGGGAAAGGGTCGGGTAGCAAATTTTAATACTTTCAATGAAGAGTGCACTAAGCGTAAGGGGATCATAACAATTAAAAATTATGATCACCTTTGTTTACCTCGGGCTCTTGTGGTTGCGAGAGCCTACGTAGAAAAGGACAAGGAATTGAAGAAAGTACGCCAAGATATTGGCAAGCTGCAGGGGCAAAGAGCCCTGGAATTATTGGCTGCAGCTGAAGTCTCAATACCTGAAGAAGGTGCAGGAATACCCGAACTCCAGCAGCTTCAAAGATATTTGAAAGAATATAGGATCACGGTGTACGCTTATGGTAATAAGGGGCGTGACGTGATTTTCAAAGGTGATGGTGTTGGTCCCTCGTTGAATTTACTTCATCACGAGGGACATTACAATGTCATCACCTCACTGACAGCAGCATTCTGCTGTATTTATTATTGTGAAGAATGTCACGTCCCTTACAATACCAAAAAAGCACATAGATGTGGGGGAACGTGTCCTGGTTGCCAACAGTCACCATCTTGTTCTAGTGAAGAGTTGTCCGTGAAATGCGATTCGTGCAAGAGAACTTTCCGTGGACGAGTATGTTTCGAGAATCATTTGCAACACCGTATTTGTGAACAAATACAGCGTTGTGAAGAGTGTTTCAAAATTGTACCTAATAATAGGTCCCATACGTGTGGGGAAATCTTTTGCAAGATCTGCAATAAACAGTGCCCCTCCGATCATCTTTGCTATATCCAACCTGACACTCGCTCACCACCAACCAAAGATTTTCTCTTCATTTTCTATGATCTTGAAACGCGTCAAGAGAAACAGCGAGAGGAAATTGTCAGTAAAAATGGCAAAGATGAATCGAAAACTACACTAGTTCACGAACCGAACTTGTGTGTATTCTCTCAACGTTGTCACGTTTGTCTTGATGAGAAAAAACTTTATTTTTGTCAGTCGTGTGGTTTACGACAAAAACTCATCAACAGCAATGTTATTCCAAATTTCATGGATCATGTGTTTCAAATTCGTAAAAAGTTCAAAACTGTCACCGTTTTGGCTCACAATGGTGGTGGGTTCGATCACCAGTTTGTCCTCAATTATATTCTCACCAAGACAAACCTTACTCCTGATCTCATTATGCGCGGCACCAAACTCATTTCCATGACTGTTGGTAATGTCACTTTTATTGATTCCTTAAATTATTTCCCGATGCCCCTTTCCAAATTGCCAAAGGCCTTTGGCTTCTCAGAAATGAAGAAAGGATACTTTCCCCACACATTTAACACCGTAGATCACCAAAATTATGTCGGGCCAATGCCTCCTCTCGCCTACTACGAACCAGATAATTTCAAAGATAACGAATCCAGGGAAAAATTAATGAAATGGCATGCTGAACGTGTCGCTGAAAATTACGTTTTTGATTTTCAAAAAGAAATTGAAGAGTATTGCATCTCAGATGTAGATATTCTGACAGAGGCCTGTTTGAGATTCAGAGAGTTGTTGCTCACAGAATCGAACGTATGCCCATTCATGGAGGCGACGACCATAGCGTCTTCATGTAATAAAGTATTTCGGAGGAACTTTCTCAAACCCAATACCATTGGTATTATTCCCAAAAGAGGGTACAGATGGCGCGATAACCAATCGAAAATCGCCATTCAATGGTTATTGTGGGAGGAACACCAAAGAGGTGTTGATATTCAGCATGCTGCCAAAAGTCATGAGGCCCGAGTTGCTGGAGTTAAAGTAGATGGGTATTGCGAGGACACCAAACAAATATTTGAATTCGAGGGCTGTTATTACCACGGGTGTCCTAATTGCTATAGGCATCAAAGAGATGCTCCCCTGCATGAAGAGCCTTCGCAAACGTTGAATCTTCGTTATGAAGCGACACAAGCGAAAATTGAGAGACTCAAATCCATGGGATACGAAGTCATTGAAATGTGGGAGTGTGATTTCAGGCGCCGGCTAGCCGACAACGAAGAGTTGCAAAAATACACTGAAAATCACCCACTCATTCAACAAGTACCCCTCGAGCCTAGGGATGCGTTCTACGGTGGCCGTACAGGCAACACTGTAGAGTATTACAAGGCCAAGGAGGGTGAGAAAATTCGTTATATTGATGTCTGTTCGTTATACCCTTTCGCCTGTAAGTATGGTCGCTTCCCAATAGGTCATCCAAAGGTCTACGTAGGCACAGAGTGTCCGGCGCTATCTTCGGTATCAGGGGGACTCGTCAAATGTAAAGTTCTTCCTCCTCGAAATTTATACCACCCTGTGTTGCCGCACAAAATGAACAACAAGTTGATGTTTGTTCTTTGTCGTGAGTGCGGACAGACTTCAAACTATGAAGAGTGTCAGCATTCTGACGAAGAGCGAGCACTAACCGGAACATGGGTAGTGGAGGAAGTATTGAAAGCACAAACATTAGGGTACAAAATTTTGGAAACTTACGAGGTGTGGGCATACGAAACAGTTCAATTCAGCAATGATACTCCAGGGTTATTCACAGAAATGATGAATAAGTTCATTAAAATAAAACAAGAGTCTTCAGATTGGCCGTCACAGTGTAAAACAGAAGCCGAGAGAGAGCAATATATAGAACGATTTTTAGAGCGTGAGGGCATCAAATTGGAATTTTCCAAAATTGTTGATAATCCAGGGTTGAGATCATTGGCCAAACTAATGCTGAACTCGTTTTGGGGTAAGTTTGGTCAGCGTGAAAACCAGCCGAAAACTACGATTGTTAACAAACCTGTGGAATTTTTCAGTATGATGTCTAATCCGTCTATATATGTGAATACAATACTTCCAGTGAATGAAGATACTCTGATTGTAAATTGGGAGTACAGAGAGGAGGCATACGATAATTTATCTACAGTGAATGTGGTAATAGCAGCCTTTGTTACTGCTCAGGCTCGATTGAAACTGTACGAGTCACTGGAAAAATTGAATAAACGAGTCATGTACTACGATACGGACTCTGTCATCTATGTATCACGACCTGGAGAATGTGACATTGATGTGGGCGAATTCATTGGTGATATGACTGATGAACTCGAAAAAGAGGGTCTTGATTCATATATCACGGAATTTGTGTCCGGTGGTCCGAAAAATTACGCATACAAGTTCTGGTCGACCAAAGAACAAAAAGAAAAAGTCTGCTGTAAGGTTAAGGGTATATCCCTCACTGTTGCGGTACAGAAAACAATAAATTTCGATGCCATAAAAAATATGATATTGAACCCTGGCGAACCAGAATATATAGCGACAAATCAAATAAGACGAACGGCTGAGCATGAAGTAATAACAACTGAAATTACCAAAAAATATGAACCCAAATCATTGAAGAGAAAGTTCCTCGCCGATCACAGCTCTGTTCCATTTGGGTACAAAAAATCAAAATATGACGAGTCCCTATCTGATATTTAGATTGCAATCACAAGAGTGCGAGAGGTAATGTCCAAACAGAAAGTTTCTCCCTCTCAGGTTACTACGGTGAGCTATCACACTGCCCAAAACGAATACAAATCAGTCATGTATACTCACCCCAAACTCCATCACCTAGCCCCCATCCTCATATTCGATAACAAAATTCGTTTTTTGGATCACAAGATAAGAAAGCCAGCTCCCACTTAATTTTGGGAATGTCTTCTCCTTGTTGCGTGTGAAGGTAAGAAAGACATCTCCCACTTAATTTTGGGAACCTGTATGTCTACTCCTTGTGTGTGTGTGTGAAGGTAAGAAAGACATCTCCCACTTAATTTTGGGAACCTGTATGTCTACTCCTTGTGAGTGTGAAGGTAAGACATTTCCCAATTTTGGGAATCTGTATGTCTTCTCCTTGTTGCGTGTGAAGGTAAGAAAGGCATCTCCCACTTAATTTTGGGAACCTGTATGTCTACTCCTTGTGAGTGTGTGAAGGTGAGAAAGACATCTCCCACTTAATTTTGGGAATCTGTATGTCTCCTCCTTGTGAGTGTGAAGGTAAGACATTTCCCAATTTTGGGAAAATCTGTTTTCTTCTTGTTTTGATGATGATTGTGTAAAACGAAAATTTTGTTATTGAATTTTCCTTTCCCTCCCGAGGGAGTTGAGCTTGTAGCTTATCTACAAGATTGTAAAAAGTGCATGCCTTCTCGCGGACTCCCTTGAACAGCGTTTATGCTGGCCAATATGCACATTTCCTTTTTTTACCCATTTCTCCCACCCTCTCTGTGATGACTGATTATATAATTACTCGAGTTGTTTTTTGACATATTCCACCACCAATGGAAAACTCGTGTTAGACGGGCGTCATTTGCGTGCGATTAACGGGAGCCATTTTTGTTGCGTGCGATGCTCTGCGTTAGCTGGGTGTTAAGTGGTAACGGGGACCATGTTGGGTTCGTCTGACGAAGCGTTAGCGGTGTGTGTTAAGTGGTAGGCATTTGTAAGACGGTTTCCAGTAATATTCATTGCTTTGAAGTCGAGCGCTCAACAATGTCTTCACTCTCATCACCGTGATTCATGATTTTGATTCAAAATATACCAAAGATGCTCAAGGTTTCATGATGAATCTGAGGAATGTTTTTGGGTAAAAGAAAGAAAAACAATTCCCAACACATTTTTTTTTTATTTTCGTTGTCAAACTTTAATAACAATTCTAAATCATTCTGGTTTTCTTACGATCGTAATACCCAAAGTGAATGTTTCGGTATTCATTCCTTTCGAGTTTGATTGGTAGATTGAGGATATTGTTTGCCAAACCTCATCAAATGTAACTTCTGATACCAGTTTGAATTTCATCCAACCTTGTCCATTTGAGAGCTCATTTGATCCAAAGGTGAATCCAACGTGGTCATTCGGTTTCAAATTTTCAAATCCTCGCATCACAATGTCTTCGATAGCTTGTTTTATCCAACTTATAGGTTCCCTACCCTCTGGCGCAGGTCTGATTCTGAAATCAATTGTGCGTGCCTCAACACCGAATAATCGGTTTTTCTTGACATTTTCTTTTTCAATAATGAATTTTTCCATTTTTGAAGACAACGCACACAGAGACACACGTCCAAACACCTCAACTGTCAAGAATAGAATGACCTCCCAACAACTCATCTAGGACAACATAAACGTCTGCCAGCCATCACACACATAATATTTTCACTCTGTTTTAATATGTCAAACTCTTACCAAAAAGCGTATTTTTTATGTTTTATTTTACTCTGATAGTGCCAGACAGTCAAAAGTAATACTGATACTCTTTGAGGGTATTGAATCAATTTTCAAGACGATTTGCCAGCCAAACTGGTGAAGAGTCTCATTGTGCTATAAATTGAATTGTTTGGGGAAACAGAGTGTTTGATTTGTTGGTTTGCTTCAATGTTAATCGTCATATGACTTCAGCATGTTTACAGATTCCATTTTGACAATTTCTTGAGATTTTTCATAAGTGTTTATAAGGTTTCAATAAATATTTTCCATCTATTATCTGATATACCTCAGTGTAAGGGAAATTTTGTCAATAAGTAAGCGTTTTTGTGAAGTTATCATTTTTACTTGCCTCGCGCATGTGAGAGGAGGTTCGACTGAAGACAGCCTCGCGCATGTGAGAGGAGGTTCGACGCCTCGCACATGTGAGACGCTGTAAGCCGACATAATTTGAGTCATTCTGACATCGTCGTCGTCGTACATGTTAGACGGATTTCACAATTTGGCATGACGTAATCATATTGGGAGTTTGAAAACTGAGTAATGCTAATGTGATTGGGTCAGTATCAATTGAGATGTTGTCGAGTGCGGTTGTCTTTAGCTTGCTGTTGACGCTAGTGTGTTGCGAAAATGTTACAAATAACGAGGAAATGTTCGCCTACCTGCAGCAATATGGATACATTGATAATAATACTAATACTTCTCTATTGGATATCGAGTCGGCTATAGTGGCGTTTCAGGAGGAATATAATCTGCCTGTAGATGGTGAACTCAACGAGAAGACACTGGCTCTAGTTCGTCAACCCAGATGTATGCAAGCCGAGAATGCCTTCACCGTTAGTCCAGAGCGTTGGAATAAGACTAACCTTTACTGGTCGTTCGCACAAGCTAACCAAGCACAAGTGGATGTTGCAAGGAGAGCTTTCGCTTTCTGGGAAGGAATTTCAAATTTGAAATTTCAATATGTTCGCCACACGGCACGTCAAAAACCTGACATAACATTAGTTTTTACAGAGAAAGCACACCATTTCCGTAAAGACTGCACAGGTTCTCACCGCTGCACATACATCTTTGATGGACCAGGAAGAGTGTTGGCCCACGCTTATTTTCCCGATCCCCAGAATACTTGTAGGGAAATTCATATAGATAAGGAGGAAAACTGGACAATGGATGACAGTGAAGGAGGTACCAGTCTTCTTGGCACCCTAACACACGAAATAGGCCACACTCTTGGTCTTCAACATAGCGGTGTGGAGGAGTCGGTTATGTTTCCCTGGTATAAACGACAACTTCCCAATGTTAGTGAAGATGATAGAATAGCAATGGAGTATCTATATGGCAGACGTACAACTAGCAGACCTCGCACAACCACCCCCACTAGCACCACCACTAAACAGATCAATCCAGCAGTCGTTCAAAAATCGACGACAACCCATGCACTTTGTGATGTGAAATTGCCCGATTTCATGTTTTTGGCAAAAGCACCGCAATTTTCGAATCATAGACTGTATATTGGTGCTGGGGAACATTTATGGAAACTGGACATAAACGATGTGCATATACCTTCGAAGCCTGAACCATTGAACAACTATCTTCATCAAAAAGTATCTATATCATACGTTTTCCAAAATTCGGCTGGTTCTTTGATAGTTTTCGATAGGAAGAAACGAGAATGGCATGAAGTGGACTTTCCTTCTCTTCAGATTATGCAGACTGTACCAACTCCGGTACCTGATGCCAATGTATTCTTCCACACATACAGTGGTAAGGGGTACATGTTCTACGGTAATAGTTCATACGTAGAATTCTTCGAGACACCGCGAGTAATAACAGGTCGAGGTCAAATTATCGATATGTTTCCAGGGATTCCAAACGATGTTACGGCTGCATATCGATTCATAGATGGTCACATTTACTTTTTCCGAGGAAGCACCTATTACAAATACAATGAGTTTACTCGAAAAGTCGTTGAAGCAGGTCAATTTAACTGGAGTTTATTTGGAGTTCATTGTCCTAGTGATGGTCTTTTGTATCAACTCAAAACATTGTTAACGAAATTAATAGCTGTTTATCAATAAAAAATTTTTTGTTCATTACTTGTTTCATTTCACCATTCAACATGTCGGATAGTTGAATTATCAAACATGTACAACACTACACTGGCCCCCCAACGAATGGCAGCGACGCAGGCCGGAGCCAGTACGATTAACGGGGGCCATTTTTGTTGCGTGCGATGCTCACGTTCAGGGTGACCATGGGTCTTGTTGGGTTCGTCTGACGAAGCGTTAGCGTGTGGGAGCCATGTTGTGTGTCTTAGTTGGCACTAACGGGGTCCGTTTTTTGTTTTGTGTGATGCTCTGCGTTAGCGCTGTGTTAGGTGGTAGCCATTTGCGTACGATGAACGGGAGCCATTTTTGTTGCGTACGACGCCCTAGCTGGCATTAACGGGGATCGTTTTTTTTGTGTTCTGACGAAGCACTGTGTTAAGCGGGAGCCATTTTTGTTGCGTGTCTTAGTTGGCATTAACGAGGGTCGTTTTTGTGTGATGCTCTGACGAAGCGTTAGCGCTGTGTTAAGCGGGAGCCATTTTTGTTGCGTGCGATGCCTTAGCTGGCATTAACGGGGGTCGTTTTTGTTGCGTGCGATACTCTGCGTTAGCGCTGTGTCAAGCGGGAGCCATTTTTGTTGCGTGTCTTAGTTGGCATTAACGAGGGTCGTTTTTGTTGCGTACGATGCTCTGCGTTAGCACCGTGTTAAGTTGTAGCGAGAGCCATTTTTGTTGCGTGCTGCGTCTCAGTTGACATTAACGGGGGTCGTTTTTGGTTCGTGCGATACTCTGACGAAGCACTGTGTTAGGTGCGAGAGCCATTTTTGTTGCGTGCTGCGTCTCAGTTGACATTAACGGGGGTCGTTTTTGGTACGTGCGATACTCTGACGAAGCGTTAGCCATGTTGCGAGCTCTTAGTTACCATTAACGGGGGTCGTTTTTGCTGCGTGCGATGCTCTGACGAAGCGTTAGCACTGTGTTAAGTTGTAGCGAGAGCCATTTTTGTTGCGTGCTGTGTCTTAGTTGACATTAACGGGGGTCGTTTTTGGTACGTGCGATACTCTGACGAAGCGTTAGCGCTGTGTTAGGAGCGGGAGCCATGTTGTGAGCTCTTAGTTACATTAGGAGCGGGAACCATTTTTGTTGTGTGCTGCGTCTTAGTTGACATTAACGGGGGTCGTTTTTGGTACGTGCGATACTCTGACGAAGCGTTAGCACTGTGTTAAGTTGTAGCCATTTGCGTACGATTAACGGGGGTCATTTTTGTTTCGTGCGATACTCTGACGAGGCGTTGTGTTAGGAACGGGAGTCATTGTTGTGAGCTCTTAGTTACCATTAACGGGCGTCATTTTTGTTGCGTGCGATGCCTTAGCTGGCATTAACGGGGGTCATTTTTAATGTGTGCGATGCTTACGGGACGTTTTAACGGTTGAACTTTCTGTTTTTTCACACTTGACAGATGGCTTTAGCTGGGGAAATTACTAGGACGTGTCTTAATAAATGATAGAATGTTGGATCGATCTTAATAACTTCAGATGTGAAAATGATGGTTGTGACGTAGGACTTCACAGATGACAGATGTCTTTGACTGTAGAAATGACTGATGACAGACGGCTTCAGCTGGGGAAAATGCCTGTATGTCTTTAGCTGGTAACTAGGGCGTGGCTTGATTACATTGGCTGGTGACAGATTTGTGACGTATGACTTTACAAGGTTAGGTTGAACTGAAAAAATGTCTTTGGGCTGAGGCCTGATGACAGATGGCTTTAGCTGAGCGGTGACAGCTGATAGACGTTACGTATAGGGCGCGATTTTTTTATTCAAGATTGCAAGGTTAAGTTGAAGTGGCAGATGTCTTTGACTGTAGAAATGCCTGACGACAGATGATTGGCGTTACTTTGGAAATATTATGAATTGTAAAGTTAAAGTGCCAAAGACTTTGGTAGAAAAATGACTGGTGTGGCGTATGACTAGAACTTTACGGATTGTAAGGTTAGGTTGAACTGCCAGATGTCTTTGACTGTAGAAATGATTGGTGACAGCTGATAGACGTATGACTAGAGCGTGACTCTGGAATTACGACAGATTACAAGGTTAGGTTTAATGATTTTGACAGTGAAAATGACTGATGGCGAATGACTAGGAATTTGCAAATGAGTGTTGGACTGACAGATGTCTTTAGCTGGAATGACTGATGACAGATGGTTTTAGTTGGAGAAAATGTGCCAGATGGCTTTAGTTGGGGAAAATGATGGATGTATGACTAGAACTTTACGGATTGCAAGGTTAGGTTGAACTGCCAGATGTCTTTGACTGTAGAAATGACTGGTGACAGCTGATAGACGTATGACTAGAGCGTGACTCTGGAATTACGACAGATTACAAGGTAAGGTTTAATGATTTTGACAGTGAAAATGACTGATGGCGAATGACTAGGAATTTGCAAATGAGTGTTGGACTGACAGATGTCTTTAGCTGGAATGACTGATGACAGATGGTTTTAGTTGGAGAAAATGTGCCAGATGGCTTTAGTTGGGGAAAATGATGGATGTATGACTAGAACTTTACAGAATGGTTATGCTGACAAATGACTAGTGAAAAATGATAGCTATGGCTTTAAAATTATGCCAGATTACCAGGGTAAGTTGAAGTGACAAATGACTGATGACAGATATGGTGTCTAAGACTTTACAAATGACAGATGACAGGTGTGACGTATGACTAGGGCGTGACTTGACGGGGAAACTGAGCGATTTTCCCTCGAACGGGGGGCCCCCGACCATGTGTTAGGGCTCCAAACCATAGTGATAGATGGCAGGATTATACTGACTGGCGACTTAGTGAGGTGATTTGTTATTGCTCAATATGCTGAACGCCATTGTGCTCGAGGAGCGTCCCCTCGATTAGCTGTATCATACCTACCTATACACACTTGAAATCAATTGCCTCGCTAGCGCAGTGTTAGCGTCTATGTCTCTCATGCTGAGAGGCCCGGGTTCAATCCTCAACATCGGATGATTTTTTTTCAGGTTATTTACATGTTTAATTCATAGGTGGCGTACAAGGGTTCTGTTACTTGCTGATAGGTGGCGTTCGTGTGTGAAGTATGATTGATGACAGATGGCATGACTGATGGATGACTGTTGACAAATGATGACAGCTGTGACGTAAGGTTCTGATGTTCCGTGGTAGCGCATGACAGATGATGACGTAGATGTGTGACGTCACGTGATAATTTGGAGCGCTCTGGTCGCGCCTCAGCTGAAAGTTCCCACGCTCAGCTGAAAGTTCCCACGCTCAACGATTTTTTCCCACGCCAGACCGACCCAATACCTACTCTAGTCTCTGAAACTCTGCGATTGTAATTTTCCTGTATTACCGTGATAGCGTATTCGCTAAATAACGAAGACCGTAAAAAATCGAGACCCTGGGGCCCAATTTTTGACAACTTTTGCTATCTAGCGAATACGCTATTACTAAGGTAGAACACATCTGAGTGGTTACAACCTGGCAATAGCGTATACGTTAGCATAACGAAGACCGTTAAAAATTGAGAACCAGGGATGAGTTAATAAAGTATGTTAAAATCGAAATGTGACGTCAAATTCGACATCTCGGTCCTATACTTTCATTGCCGAGATGTCGAATTTGACGTCACATTTCCATTCTAATGTACGTTTCTATTTATCAGAGTCCCCGTGCTGGTATCTCGCGATAAAAAGCCTTTAGGGAAATTGATAGACCTAGTTCGCAGGTGGCAGAACTGATGTCAAAAATCAATTGATGGCGCTGGGTGATAACTGTGAGACTGTCAGCCGTTATTTATGTCGATTGTACTAGTTGGAGATGGGTGTTCGTGGATGAGTATGGTTTCTGTGAGGCTGCCGCCTTGAAACGTCTGTATCTAGTGATATAGAGGACGAAATATAATTATACGATCAATGGGTAGTTGTACCAATCTATTCAACGGAATAATGAACTTGGATTACACATGGGCAAATGTTCAAGTTTAAACTAAGTTCAACATTAAACCTCCGTTAAATGGCTTGGTGCAACTACCCATAAATGAACGTACCTGTGAAGTGCAATCATAATAATATGAAGATCCTCTTCCAAATTGTTTTTTTTTATTAATTTCTGCTCAAAATTCAACAAAGCACAAACAGGAAACAGATGAATAGTAATGTTGAAAATATTGAAAACCTTGTTATGGGCTCAGTCACAGAACACAGAAATAAATTTAGAAATGTAAAAACCGCCTTTCCGCACGTAATTTGGAAGCTTAGGGTCAACAACCACCGAAGGCGCTGATGGCGGTTATTTTGTTCCAACTAGGGTTCAAAATTAGGAGTGTAGATACAGAATCGCAAAATCTATGAGAGTGCATCTTGGTTTCTATGGTTTCAATTGACTATAACGCCAATCTGACATGTAGTTAATTCGTCTTTGATATTTTGAATATATTTCGACGAAATAGTTTTCGGCGAGTTATGTGCTATTTTTTTCTCAATAGTAGATGAAGACGATATTTCTCAAATAATGCACGGAAAAGTGGTTCATTCCAAGAATCCAGTGATTTTCTATACTTGAATCGAGTGAATGAATCCAACAAAGTATAAATATCTTCTCAGAATCAAATTTTCAACCCATATTTTGTGTTCAGAGTACAGTTTCCTTCGGAATTCACGCTGCTCAAAATTCAACAAAACACAAACAGGAAACAGATGAATAGTAATGTTGAAAATATTGAAAACCTTGTTTTGGGCTCAGTCACAGAACACAGAAAAAAAAAATAGAAATGTAACAACCGCCTTTCCGCACATAATTTGAAATCTTAGGGTCAACAACCACCGAAAGCGCTGATGGCGGTTATTTTGTTCCAACTAGGGTTCAAAATTAGGAGTGGAGATACTGAATCACAAAATCTATGGAAGTGCATCTTGGTTTCTAAGGTTTCAATTGACTATAACGCCAATCTGACATGTAGTTAATTCGTCTTTGATATTTTCAATACTTTTGAATGTATTTCGACGAAATCCACCGGAGTATATATATATCTCAGAATCAAATTTTCAACCTATGTTTTGTGTTCAGAGTTCAGTTCCCTTCGGAATTCACGCTGCACTATTGAAAGAAGTCTTACATAGCGCTCTCAGTTCTCTTGAAATTCCTGGTGAGCTACAGAAAATCGAGCAGAAAATGATGTATTCTTTCGAATGCGTTATAGAGTGTAAGTCGTGTTAGAGTATGTGATGCCGTATATTCCGAAGAAAACTGCTTTTCGCATATGAGATGTTATAATCTGGTGACTAGATGAATTTTTATCATTGATTCGCTAGTATCGAACGATTCAAGCACGGAAAATCCGTCTCAGCTCGACGATAATACAGTCTTCTGCATTTGCAGTTTCTACAGTTTTCTCTAATCCATACAATTTTGTTGAATAGTTGGGGTCAACAACCGCTACATAGTTGTCGGTTTATACTAGTATGCTGTTACCTATCTAAACTTGTTTCTGTAATCTGTGGGCTCAGTCCTCTGGTCGACGTGAACAATCCTCTCGTCCCTCTTGCCTATATTCTACGGTGAGAGAAATATGATTCATATCTCTCTCACCGTATCTCACTCATATCATTCTGGTTCCTGGTTGTTTATAAATCCTGTTGTATTTGAATAGGGTGGGCGTCTCTGTTCTCTATGTTCTTTATTACTCAGGATAGTCACACCCACTTTTCAGCATGACGTCAGTTTGAGTCAATAGCGTTGAAGTATCTATTTGGAAATGAATTGTTTTGACAAAACCAGAAGCGAAGAAAGAGAATTGGATTCAAGAAATAATCTTCATAAATATAACACGACCTTGATTAATAAGCTACTATTTTGATTGTTGCTGAATTTCTCTTGTATTCATTAATTTTACCCTACATTATTATGGCATTAATAATCAACGATGAAAGCCCTCGACATTCGCTTTCGGTCTCTCATCAGACCAGACACCTATTTTTTTTTTAAGAAAATCGAAAAATGGATTTTTCGGTATGTTCCGACATTTTTTTTTTGTCATGGCTATTAGAGTTTCGATGGCAGATGTTATTTAGAAATGTGACTGATTAAATAGGAGGTGGGTGTTCGTCGATGAGTATGATTTCTGTGAGACTGCCACCATCTATATCTAGTGATATAGAGGACGAGCCGCTGAAATATAATTATACGAATAATGGGTAGTTGTACCAATCTATTCAACGGAATAAAAAAATTAGATTACACATGGGCAAATGTTCAAGTTTAAACTAAGTTTGACATTAAACCTCCGTTAAATGGCTTGGTGCAACTACCCATAAATGAACATACCTGTGGAGTGCAGTCATAATAATATGAAGATTCTCTTCCGAATTTATCACAACCCTCCTACGCCCGTATGCACCGCTTCTACTTGATAGAGGTTTAACTGAGCTTGAGGTCATCACTGAGGAACAAGAAATATAATTGACGAATCCACAGCAACAAAACCTAGCTTACTTGAACCATCATTGAATAGGAGCGGTGCATACGAGCACTAGGGTCCCACCCATTGGAAGTTGCAATTCTATTCTGGAGTATACCAACAGAACAGCAAGAGAGGACGGTGAGTAACTCCGAAATTATGATGAACATAACAGTTGTAGGATATAACCACAGATGGCTTTGAAATGTGCGATATAAATTCCCTAAGTTCAGGATGCTTTAAACAAATGACAAATGGATAATACACGCATGATGGCTGTACCTCCAGTCGATGGCTATAAAAGAACAAATTTCCTTTGTTTTACTTTTCAAGGGATCATTCAGTACATATAACGACTGTACTACATCTAGGGATAGTTGCACCAAGCCATTTATCGTTAAATGACTTGGTATAACTACAAACTAGTGACATATTCGGATGAGCTGCTTTATATAATCACGATTGAACTTCACAGGTAAGTTCGTTTGATCGTATCATCATACGATACTCCTCTCTGATTTGATACGGTTTCAAATGTATTCGTCATCTTGCGTCAAAACGGTTGGAGGACCACCTGTTTACGAGGGTGTTTATTTCGCACGACTTTATACAAGTGTTTGGTCTTTCAGTGGAAATATTCATTCCGTTCACAATTCAGAATTTCATCAAGTTTTTGTGGAAATATTTAAATGAGTATGTATATGGTGCGCTGAAGATATATTCACATGATGTCGAGAATGGGATATTTGCATGGGTCAAATAAAATGTTTTCAATAATCGTGAGACTATTTCTTGACACTTGAAAAAATTAGTATTGAATAACCATTTGCCCAGAAAGTGTAATAAGGGATTCAAATGAAATGTCAAATGAATCGAAATGATCCAATACGGTGACATCTGCCCCCCAGGAACTTCGTTTGTTTTTCTCGGAAGTGTCGCTCGGTTCATAGACCAAACTTTTACTTTCGATTCAGCTTTTACTTTGAGGGCCAGTTGTATAGGTTAGGTTTATACTCCAAAGCCCCTATTTCACGAATTCGATAATGGAATTTTTTAGAATATGAGTATATTTTCGGTACAACGCATTCTACAGTCACTGTCTGAGCTATTAGACAATCGAATTCGTGAAATAAAATCCGAGGGCAGGTGGCGATTAAAGGATCCTTTTCATGGAGCAGTAGAATTCTTAATGCAAGTGCAGTGAAATGCACGTGCGCATGCTCCGTAGAGATTTTGCTGCAAATGCAGTGAAAATTTCACTGCTCCATGAAAAGGGGTTGAATGCAGTGGTATCTGTGATTTTCATGTCATTTGGTCATTTATGCTATTTATATTTATTGGTATTTGATTATGATTTCCAGAAACTATACCAGAAACCCAATTACATTGTTTGGCTAAGAGCCGATTAGTAGATTCCCAATCAGATCTATTCTGCGGTGGCCTATTGATTCTTGAATATCATTAGATTATTGAAAAATATTCGAGAATGAAACCAATAATGTAATTTTGGTGCAAATCAAAATTTTTCAATAGATAATGTTACTCGAAGATATTTCAGAAATCTTTATGGTGTATATTTATATTCGTCTATAACAGTCGATTATTTTCAATAACCATTGCAATATTCAATATTGATAGTTATTCAAAAAATTCACCAGATAATAGACCTGAAAATAATGACATGGAAAATCGACATATAGTAGAATTGGATGAACTGATCAGTTTTTCCCAGCGGAGTTTTATTTCATTACTAGACTAAATCGCCATTCAATCCATAGCGATGTTTGTATAGTAGCTTGAAGTACTACCTTCCAAGCTCAAGTATTTTCGTTTAAATGAAATTGTAAAAAAATTATTTTATTCATAACAAAACAATATTTTGTTCAATAAGAAATAATAACATCGTGATCCTATCAAAGGTACTAATCTCAGACTTTTTGTTTCGAATAACATTTTTGTTGAGGAGTCAATACGCTCAGAATCCGCGCAAAATCCTCAAAAACGTCCTATAAATCCACGGTTATTCCGCAGCTATGAACATGTTCACAAATGGAGTAATTAGTCTGGCTTAACCTCACCAAACAAAACAGTATCCACTTTAAATACCTACCCTCTAAATAAAACAAATCTGAACAATATTCAAAACTATGTAGAATATAAAAACTAATTGAAACAACAAATTTAAATAAAACGACAAATGTTTAACTAATTTTAAAGAAATCCAAGAGACTATGCACAATCGACCTTATAGATATTCAAAATGGCTACTAAATTAACGAAATATCATTCGCTTTGCTGCTTTGAAGTTGATAAATTTCGACTTCTGAAGGTCACTGCTCGAGCAGTGGAATCTGTCAAAAGCTACTGTACTTGCAGTAGTTAGGGGCCATGAAAATACACCTTAAGAAGAAGAGTTTGGCAGAAATCACATGCATTTTCTGTCAAATCAGTAGTTTAAAATCCACATCATATTTAAACTGAACATATAAAATTGGCTCTATCGTCTTTCGTAATGTAATATTCTCTCTATCTTCGATATATTTTGAAAAAAATAGGATTTGGCTATTCGCAACATATTCAACTGAGTATAAATCCCTATATTTCCAATGTTGAATAATGATGTCGATATGTTAAGCAAAAAAAAGAAGTTTTAAAATAACTGAGGTTATTAAGTAATTCCAGAAATAGGTATAGCAATTATGCAGGAAAACTGGTTCTGGAACTTGAAAAAAAGTTTGAGTCTTCAGTAAGGCAATAACTACAACTAAATTATTTCATTAGTCACATTTTAACTGACACTAAAATGGAAGCATAGGTTCTATAGTAAATAGTAATAATTGTACAGCTCATCCAATCCATCTTGGCACAGAACTAATAACGTATATGCCCAGCAATCTCTGTGAAGTATTCTAAGATGAAAAAACACCTATTATATGTGTTCACTGTGTTAAAATTCATTCCGAGAGGGTGTTTTTTCTTTCGACATGATCTACACCACCAGTGTGACACTGGAAAAGTATCTGAGTGTGTGCCAAGATGGATTGGACAAGCTGAACATGTCATAATGTTTTTAGATAATATACTCATCTAATCAAAAAGATTTCTGCACCACTTGGCTTACAATTGGCTTCTACTTAAATGGGAGTTCAACTTGGCTTTTGACAAAAAAGATTGTAAAAGTATCTCGATTGGAATATCGATGTCTGAAAGAGTTTTGATGGAGAAATCCAGCAATATGTGAACTAAAATAAGTTCATTCGATATGAAAATGTTTGAAAAAAGTTACCATACAAAGTGTCAATTTGGCTTCCAACAAAAGAGTATGGATACACTGATCCTTTTCCAAAGTTTTTTTGCGACTTAAGAATTTTGAAATATCAATATCATCGAGCTCTTTCATATATCAAGTATTCAATCAGTTTCGCAGAAAGCCATTTTTTATATAAAATGATGTAGGGCCGTTTTGGAAAAAAATACTTGTTTGTCAGGCACAACCTTATAGAAATGTCACAATTCTGGTCTAACTATCTAACATGAAATCCAATTTGTTTCTTCAAGCATATATAAATAAACCAAAATCTGAAAGATTTTTTAGTTCGTTGAGTCAAGTATGAATTGTCAAAATTGATGTATGTGAAATTGAAAGGCTTACATCTACTCTTCACATCAGTAATGCTATGATAAATGTGTTGCTCAGTAGCCAGGAGGCAAGGGCGTCAGTCCTCGAAGCTAATGCTCTTCATTTCACTATGTAATCGCTGGTTCGAATTCCACTATCATCAAAAACATTTTTTTTCATTTAATTTTCAATCTGACATACCTTATTCAATTCGTATCGTTCTTTATTGAATTTAATAAAGTTTCTTTCCTTTGAGTTTTTCCTGAATATCGAAAAAATATTGTCTAAAATTGATTATCAATACGATACTCGAAAGAGTTCTGAAACATTTATCTGATCGAATACAAAAATCAACTGTACAACTGGAATGGATATTAATCATATTGTCTTCGAACGTTTGAACACTCGGATACGGCAACTTGCCCAAACTTCGTCCACGTGCGATATGGCAACCATATCCACTCTTGTTGTACAAACTTTTCGTGTGCTGTTCAAATTTGCACACACCATGAGATAATGGTGGAAAAGTTATAATTAGAATATGTAGCATTCAACAATTAATTTTGATGTTGATTATCCCAAACATAAATAAACAGTTCCTTCCCACACAACGGTATGACAAATAAAATTAGAGACAAACAAAACAAGATACCAATAATGATCTGTTTTCATTAAGCCATAATAGGGCAGAATATCACTGCGATAGACACTAGCTGACTGTTAATATCCACATGATTTTATTTTGGAGATTCGCACACTGCCAAAGGAACACCTGCATATGTTGCCAGAATATTTGACTGGTAGGTGATTGATGATCGTTTATCATTTCTTGACTAGGAAACTTATTATATGAACAAAAATGCAGCTTTCTTTTTGGGAGTTTCAAGCCCCGGGGCAGCTAATTTTAGTTTTACCATTGGTTGAAAAATGACATGTGACAAATTCCACCAATAGTAAAGCTAGAATTAAGAGCCCCGGGGCTTGAAACACTCAAAAAAAAAGCAGCAAAATATCAGAGTATTCAGTATTCACAATATTCACGAAGGGAGCATGTCGTTGCACTCGCATTTCGTTACACCCACAGTCACAGAACACTTTTCCGAACATACCCGAATGATTCAAACTTTTGCAAAATTCTTCCTTTTTGTCGATAGAACCACAATGAATGTGATAGATTAGCTTAGTTTAGATAGTTTGGGTTAGGTTGGGTGGATAAAATTGCAGAATAGTAGGTGAATTATGAAGCAGGCATCATTCGGGTATGTTCGGGAAAGTGTTCTGTGACTGTGGGTATAACGAAATGTGGGTGTTACGCAGCGCACTCTTCACAAAAGTTATAACATGGGAAAATAACACCGCGATGATCACTAGGATATTGAATGACTGAGATCAAAAATCATTGACACTTTTGAAGTATCAAAACTATATATTTCAACACTTTTTGTTCTTGTTCCTTTTGTTGCTTCCCATTTCAGTATCGGAATTCTATACGTATGATTCTTATTCCTGGAGATGGGAAGAGTAAACAATTATATAAGATGGGCTATGAAGTTCCAATTTGGAAGAAACATCTGAATATGTTTCTAGATCTTTTGAATGGTGGGTGCTCGGTGCTCTCTGAATTGTATCTTCACGGTTCCACTTCCGAAAAATCTTATTACCAAAGAAAAGGAACACTGATTCTAAAGATAGATTCTTGTTTGACAAAAAAATTCATTTTGAAACTGCAAGGTGATAGAAATGACTGAAATGAAATAAACTCATGGTGCTATATAACATGCTACTGTGCTAACTCAATTAACACAATCAACATACTTTAAAAAAGTTTTTAGAACAATACTTTGGATTGTTCAACTAAAACGAATTTTTATTTGTGTTTCTCTCATACATACTTACGGATCATGTGTTTATTGAAGAATTACGTCTCACGGATATTTTTATCGATTTCAAATTTGTTTACATCATTTCAATATTTTGCCCCTTTAACATGGGCTATTTCCAATGCACATTACACAGGACCACAATTAGCAACATCAGCCCATGATTTATTTCATTTGTATGGGTTCATTTCAATCAACTCTAAGTCAAAAATTCTACGTTTCTTCTAAACCAGTTTTTCCAGTAAAATTTTTTTTTTTCCTAAAACTGATATGTGATTGGCTAAAAGCACATAGGTTTTGATATAGAACTCCTAGAAAGCTCATGCGTTCTTACATTTTGTTCGGACCCTTCCGTTATGTTAAGTTAGGTATACCGCCAATGAGTCATCAGTTTCAAGAAATATTGGTATTTTTTTGGACGGTGGCTGGACCTCTGGTATGAGGACGAAAACATAATTCCTTTCCAGAACGATTGTACTACATCCTAGTGATACATGCGGACGAGCCGCTACATTCAATTCCGATCGAACTCCACAGGTAAATTTGTTTAATCGTATGATTCATCACTAAGAAAAAATCGTATACACTCAATGGTGGCTTTTCAGCTCCAAAATTTATGTGGAAAATTCGACATAGCACAACCATTGAATATCTGCTTACCGGCAATTTTCGTTATCTGTAATATAGTTTATAGATTATCCCATGTTTATAGTAGGCATAAAAGCAGATAAAATGGCAGAGAAAGCAGATAACGGCGATAATTTCGAAAAAAGAAAATTCAATTGCTTACCTTCATGAATAAATAATTATCAGTGCATATGTTGAAAGCAACAATAAATGTTGAAAACGGTATTGTTATATTGAAATATTCGAAACTGATTCATTAATAAAGGTTTAACAAATCTAGGTTTTGTTGCTATGGATTTTCCAACCAGATTCCTTGTTCCTTAGCGATAAAGCCAAGCTTGATTAAACCTCCATCAAGTAGAAGCGGTCCATACGGGCGATGGACTCAGAAAATCAAAAACATTTACAAAAGAATGAATTAATCGAAAAGTATTCATCAACCAAGAATAAATTAATCTATTTCTGATAGAAGCACCTTATGAAAAGTATTTATCAACCAACGTGGGTTTTTTAATTCGAATATTTCAACTAACTCAACAGTAAACTTTTTCAGATTGCCCCTCATTTTTAGAGCACTTAAGACGTGATAAAATATCTGAAATGTAAATGAAGTATATTGCTGATTTTGGATCTTCTTTATTATCCCGTGTCCCAAACAAAAAACTGAGCCAAGGTTCTTCACTGTCACAGGTGATGATTATTTAGGGGTAGTTGCACCAAGCCATTTAGGGCCAGTTTTATAGGTTCGGTTTAAACTAAGATTGAAGTTTAAACTGCGGATTTGACAAGATTTGTGCGTTTGATAAATTCCGATGAAATACATTCTTTAGATTAAACTCTGACGACTGTTCGTTAACGTGATCGGTGGATTGAGCAGTAGTTAAACTTCAGATCGGGGTTGGACATGCGTATCAGCCGAAAAAATATGTTTGTAGAACTATGATAAGTATGATAGAATAAAATTAACGTAAAAATTGGTGGGAATTTGATAATCATTCCTATAATCAAGCTTTTGTCAGTGTGTTGGTGTTTGAACTATATTGTAATTTTCATCATATCGATATTATGATTGATGATTTTGAAGAACTTCTGTCGGATGATGAAGAAGCCATCATAAATGTCGTCGAAGTTCCAAGAAGGCCCCGAGTATTCAGGGAGAGATTTGATGTTGCTCCTTGGGATGATACAGAATTCATTACACGTTTCATACATTTGGAACATTAATTCAATGCCTAAATAGAAAAATTTCTTCTGAAATAAATACTTTGGAAATAAACGTCTTTGAAAACAATCAATATTATATCAATGAACGTAAACTTTCACGGCCGGAGGTAGCTGGTACTGAGGTGTTATCCGGGTTTGTTTGCCGAAAACAGTTTTCTTACATTCTAAAATATTCTTATATTTTTCACTGACCCAATCAGAAGAGTTGTTTCATGTTCTGTGAAATTTTCGCCTCTCTTGTCTTTCGCCATGTTAAAAATATCACTGCACGTTAGAACGAACAAGTTGCCTTTCACGTAGACTGGGAAATGTAACGAAATTCAAAAATAACCGGCAAATAAACATGACAGTCATGAGACCATACCGCCAAGTGCCGATTCTATCAACTCACTAATCATGAATTTCCTAGAAACTGTCAACTATAATCGGTACCTATAAAACACTCAACTGCTGCGCGAGGTTTAAACTAAGTTTAAATCAATGGATAACTGAAGTTTAATCTTCAGGTTAAACTCCAATTTAAACCGAACCTATAAAACTGGCCCTTAAAGGAGGTTTAATATTAAACTTGGATTAAACATAGACATTTGTCCAACTTTAATCCAACTTTAACATTAAACATCCGTTAAATGGCTTGGTGCAACTACCCATTAGTCCTTTGTAGGAAATATATCTCTGTATCCTCCCAATATGGTTAATACACGATTTTTCATCAAATTCATAAACAGAAAATATGTGTCGGCCGAGTTTATTATGGTATTATAATTTTAGCAATTTGTCCTTGAAATGAAGGAATCTTAGATTAGATTGTTGATCCTTCACTTCAGGGACATTAGTCCCCAAACTGTAGGAAGAATAGTGAATACACTTTGGGGTCGTCCCCAAAGTATCCACCTTGGGTCCAAACTGTATGAATCATCTCACATCTCGTCCCCAAAATGACTGATTGGAATATATATATATATATATATATATATATATATATATATATATATATATATATATATATATATATATAAATATAAATATATATATATATATATACTATTTTTGTTATATTACATTATAGTAAACAATCTAAGAGGAACAATAAGAGAACATCAGTCACGGAGTCCACTATGCTTTTTCACACAGATGGTATTTGTAAAAAAATATGGTGATCTCCTTATTTGACTTTCTTTCCACTACTATAACCCTTTAGTACAATGAAATTATTGCAAGGCAGACAGTCTTAAACTTTTAAACTTTAATATCTATTTTTTTGAATTATAAATACTATCAATTTCAATTTAATTTAACACCAATCGGTGCACAATGTTTTTGGTTAACCTGTCTTTAGCTAACACAAATAGATTCGACGGTTTCCCAACACGTGAACACGCAACATATAGTTGCCCATGAGAAAAACATGGATTTTCCAAATCTAAACCATTTGTGGTTGTGCATGACCTTCTGCTGTCCTGAATCTTTGAGCTGGATTTCTTGATTCAATTTGTTCTGCCAACTGATGGGCTCAGCAGCGCCATCTATTGATTACTTACTCAACCCAGTCGAAAGGTATCGACATCTGTTAGAATCATTTGGAGTTAACAGATAATTGTGACTGTCAAATAATAACAGACAAATAATTAGCAATAAATTAAAATTGCGACTATAATTTGGGATTTAAACTATCCTATCTCTCAAGTATATATATATATATATATATATATATATATATATATATATATATATATATATATATATATATATATATATATATATATATATATATATATATATATATATATATATATATATATATATATATATATATATATATATATATATATATATATATATATATACATATATATTGGAATGAAATTATAGCGGCATTCAGACAAATCATAAGAATTTGAGAAAAATAAACTTCTTCGAGCGGGATTCGAACCCACGACCTTCCGTTCTCTAGGCGGATGCTCTACCACTGAGCTATCAAAGACCCTGAGTTCTCCATCGCAAATTTCGGAAGTCATTTATCTCAAATTCTATTGTTAGTTGTTATTATTCAATTTGCGAACCTGCCGCGGTAATTTCAACTCCAGAGGTGTTAGGTGGGAAGAGACACATCCATTATCATATGGTCTTATCTTGAACGGAAGGTCGTGGATTCGAATCCCGCTCGAAGAAGTTTATTTTTCTCAAATTCTTATGATTTGTCTGGATGCCGCTATAATTTCATTCCATTGTTAATCATACATACATAATCATATATATATATATATATATATATATATATATATATATATATATATATATATATATATATATATATATATATATATATATATATATATATATATATACATATATATATATATACATATATATATATATATATATATATATATATATATATATATATATATATATATATATATATCTATTCATTTAATTTTGGCCGATTCCGTTTTGCGGAAGAATGCGACCTCCATTTGGCGAGGGAGGTATATGGCCACAATCCTTATCAGGATCCCAAGAAATGAACTCTGATGAAGATTGAAATGATCCAGATAACTGGAAAAAGTATCGGCATTAGGACTCTCAAAGAGATTCAAAATTTGATGAAAAAATATTCGGTTAAGGCTGAATCTTTGAAAGGAAAGTGAGTGAATGCACTTTCTGGATTCAATTACATACTCTGATTTCTTCAGTAGGAATCAACTTTAATTATCTTGAAAGTGAAACTCAATATGAAAAGTAAAATATTTATTGGTATTTTAGATTGTAGAATCCAGATAATTCAAGTAGAATTGGATTACCTGAATTGTTAATCTCAGTGGAATACAAAGCTCGAATGTTTTCAATGAAATGAAATTATTGAAAATATGACATAGGTATAACGTGTATTTCATTCATAACGAAACAATATTTTGTTCGATAAAAATTAAAAATATCAAAAACCTAACCCTGATAACTTCACAAAAACGATTACTTCGCAGCGTTGAAAATGCTCACAAATGGAGTAATTATTCACAAAACGACAGCACTGGTTTTCGGCTATCAATAACGTAGGTATATGGCAACGACTTCAACTCAATTCATGAAAACCCGCGAAAGTAATATTTCATAACGTTAACATCTACGTTGAGGTCTACGTATTGCAATCACTTCAACTCACTAATATTCGGATATAGGATTGCACAAGCGAGATAACCCATATTCCATGAGAATGCTTGGGACATAACAGATTGTTATGTAACAAGTCCATTGGTCAACTGCGCCTGCCCTAAGGAAGCAACGACCACCCAAAAGTAAAATAAGAAGAAGAAGAAGAATACTTTTTGCTAAAACTTCGAAGGGATCGCCATCTATATATTTTTTTTGAACTAACCGGACGGTGAACAACAAATATTATTTCTATGGAGTCTTATGAGTGTTGGATTTAAAATTATTATTTTGGAAATATTTATAACTTAATACAGTACAGAAGTGCGAAGAGTGAAATGATTATGAAGTGTTGTTATGGTTTACAATCCAAAATGTAGCGAATTCATTGAAGTATTCCTACAAAATCGAGAAAAATGTGCTCGGTGTCAGAGTGCTCATTATATAATACTAGTACTATTTCACTACATAAATTCCCCATTAACGACAAAAAGCTTTGTTTCAGGAAAAAAAAATTGAAAATTAGTAAACCAATAACTAAAAATATGTTTGTAAGTAGCCTCCACTTTCTAGAGCATCTGAAAATAAAGTTTAGTGGACGTTTCAGTTCCCACTTTGAAGCCATTTTCGAGACTATAATGTAATATTTATTAATATATAGTTAAAGCAAAGTATGATTACATTTATGTAAATGGATTATAGTCCCTAGTCTGTTTTTTAACCTTCCACACCATTCCCCAATTAGTCAGTGGCATATAACTGCCAATAATTGTATCTCCTTGGTTAGACATATTTTTTTAAAAGCATGATTCATTCATGATTGGTAAGATTGGAACTTTTGGTGTGAGATCAGTTACTCTAACACTTGATATTATTAATTTTCTCCTGGAAATGATAACCTTGTCAAAAAATTGAATAGTTAGTCGAGTGATATCAGTTCAGCGTTAGGGTTGTTGATCTCCACGTTAGA
The DNA here is from genome assembly GCA_032362365.1 of Zygogramma bicolorata. Taxonomy (NCBI): domain Eukaryota; kingdom Metazoa; phylum Arthropoda; class Insecta; order Coleoptera; family Chrysomelidae; genus Zygogramma; species Zygogramma bicolorata. The sequence continues at coordinate 103,190 of JAVJAQ010003653.1, forward strand.
AGTGAAGTACCCAATCTATTTCTTCAGCTTTTTCTTTTGAAGAAACCTTATGTTCCGTAAGTTTTCTTCAAAATACTCAGTACTGAATTATACAATGTTAAAGTACAGAAAAAGGTTTTGTAGCAAAGCAAAAATCAGGTTTTTCTCATGATTTATTTGAATAGTAAAAATAAAACATTTTGTTGAAACACTATTCGGTGACATGTTTTATTGAATTCGATATATTTATCCTTTATTCATCACAAAAAGCTGATTACATGCAAAAATTTTTTGATAATCAACTTTTACTTTTATATATTTAGGAAATGACATTACCTACTCAATAACAAAATAATATGAGGGTTGCAATATGTTTGCAGAGCCCAGATAAACCCGCTTTGCAGAAACATTGGCATTTCCATTCCTCATCAGCCAGTAATATATTGATTTCATGTGGATGCTCTACTAAAGCTAATGTTCGCAAACATAAGCTCCTTATATTTTTATGGTTAATTTCTTCCACTCCCTATGCAATGATATGCCCTGCTTTGAACACAGCTTCACCCTCTTTCAACGGTCTAGTTCTGCTTTCCACGTAATCCAGAATATTACGTAGCTCCAATTCTATAAGAAATTTTGATCTGGAATGTAGGTTGGTGAAGTAGTTCAAATTATAACACTCACGAGTAAAATAAGGCTGTAATACTAGCCAAACATGTAACTACCTCAGCACACAAAGCAACTGAAGACGTTTAAACAGTAATTTTCACTCAACAAGGCCTCAAGAATGCAAAACATGAACTTATAGTACCATTACTTCAAATGGCCAAAATTTGTTGTTCACCGTAAAGTGAAGCCATCTTGGATTTAGCGACGCCATCTATCGGTTGACGATTTTCTCCTTTAGCATGAGAGATGAGAGTAGAGTGAGAGCATGAGCGATGAGCGCCTGTAAACAAACGCCCACGTCGCCCATGCATTGGAAAACTTGAAATTTGAAATTAAAAAATGATAATTATCGAATTTGATACACAATTTTGAACAAAGATTCAGAGTATGAAAGTATTGGATCGAATAACCTGATATTCCATGAACAGTTTGTGATTGAATTTCGATGGAATCAACCAGTTATAATCATTGACGTAAAATAACATGGACTGGAAAATTTTACTTTATGGGATTTTCGAGATTTTTTCTGGGATGATAGTACATGGTGCGAGGAATCCAGAACAGTTTTTATTTTTATTCGGTCTCGATTAGTTTTCGAATTACTAATCAAAGTATGACTTTTTTGTATTTTTTTCTTCATTGACATTCGGAATGTTGAGATTTAGAAAAATTGACAGTCGCCAACTGTTCTTCGTTTTTCATCACGGCCTTAGCTATCAGGGCTAACTGTCATTCGTGTATGAAATGCATTTTGACTTTGACATTTAGAAAACTCTTGAAAAAGTGTACGAGATACTCACGTATTTTCGTGACTCTTTCTATGATGATAATACATGATAGTAGGAATTAAAAATTGTTTTAATTATTCGGACTAAATTAGTTTTAGAAATATAACCTGTACAAGTAATATGAATGACGTATTAGAGGTTTTTCACAAATGGCATTTAAAATATTGAAATATAGGGAGGAAACAGCTAACCAAAAAAAACGACCGTAATGAATTCAATGACGTAAAACATCCACTCAGTCATAATAACATGAAATAATTCTGTGGAACTGATAATCCAAAATGACATGAAATTTCGACTAAAAATAACCATACCTAAAGAAACTCAACCTATCCAAATATAACCCACTCTAAACCAAACAATGTCCAGCCAACATTATTCAACCTAATCAAACAAACCTACTCAAACCAACCAAACAAACCTTCTCAGGCATGACCCAACCCAAATAACAAACAAACCTTCTTAAACACAACCCAACCTAAACAAACAAACCTTCTCAAACATATCCCAACCTAAATGAACAAACCTACTAGGCATTCCAGGGTACTTATAAATAACCAAACCTAAAGAAACTCAACCTATCCAAATATAACCCACTCCGAGTGGGTAAAACCAAACAATGTCCAGCCAACATTATTCAACCTAATCAAACAAACCTACTCAAACCAACCAAACAAACCTTCTCAAACATAACCCAACCCAAACAAACAAACCTACTTGAACATAACATCCAACCCAAACAAACAAACCTTCTCAAACATATCCCAACCTAAATGAACAAACCTACTAGGCATTCCAGGGTACTTATAAATAACCAAACCTAAAGGAACTCAACCTATCCAAATATAACCCACTCTGAGTGGGCAAAACCAAACAATGTCCAGCCAACATTATTCAACCTAATCAAACAAACCTACTCAAACCAACCAAACAAACCTTCTCAAACATAACCCAACCCAAACAAACAAACCTACTTAAACATAACCCAACCCAAACAAACAAACCTACTCAAACCAACCAACCAAACCTTCTCAAACATGACCCAACCCAAAGAAACAAATCTACTCAAACATAACCCAACCCAAACGAACAAACCTTCTCAAACATATCCCAACCTAAATGAACAAACCTACTAGGCATTCCAGGGTACTTATAAATAACCATACCTAAAGAAACTCAACCTATCCAAATATAAGCCACTTTGAGTGGGTAAAACCAAACAATGTCCAGCCAACATCATTCAACCTAATCAAACAAACCTACTCAAACCAACCAAACAAACCTTCTCAAACATAACCCAACCCAAACAAACCTACTTAAACATAACCCAACCCAAACAAACAAACCTACTCAACCCAAACAAAGAAACCTACTTAAACCAACCAAACAAACCTACTTAAACATAACCCAACCCAAACAAACAAACCTTCTCAAACATATCCCAACCTGAATGAACAAACCTACTAGGCATTCCAGGGTCCCTCCCTTTAAAAAAAAGGAAAGCTTTTGGGGGGGTAGATGCCTCCGTATTTGTTCATTTCGTCATTTGACAAGATGTTAACAAATATCTGAAATGCCTAACTCTACTATAACCCGATCCAACTCAATGAAACATAATCCAACCTAATGAAATAATATTGAAATGTATTCCAATCAGGTGATAGAACTGTTCTATTTCAGCGCCACCTATTAGAAGCTGGAACCAAAAGTATATGAAGAAAAAGAAGAAGAATTCCACATTCTACAAATACAAATAGGCGAATCAAAAATTCAATATTCGTTTTATGAAATGTCATAATCAAATGGAAGTTGAAAAATTCAAAAACGTACAAGTTTTCAAGTGATTATCGAAAAACATAATTTTTGATCGATAGAAAATGTTCTAATCCCAATATTAAAATTTCATGTAATTTACAAAAAGTGATTTGTGTCTACAACCCAAGCCTTTGAAAATTTATGGAATTTCAATATAATTTCAAAAAACTTGGCGATAATTAAATGAAAAAGGATTGGAAATGGTGCGATATTATGAAAAATGATGTGTGAATGAAAACTATGTGAATTGCAATCGTTTATTGCTGTTAAAAAAATGTGAAATATGACATCCTACAAACTTTGACAGGCTTTATCTCGAAAACTAATCGAGACCGAATAAAAATAAAACCTGTTCTGGATTCCTCGCACCATGTAGTATCATCCCAGAAAAAATCTCGAGAATCCGTGAGTATCCCATAAAGTACAATTTAGCCAAAAAGGGTATGAGAACACATTGTCACTGCTGATGGGGATCACACAGTAGAATAGAATGAAACTCAAATGATGGAAAGAGAGGGCGATGGCAGGACACAAAAGTTGAAGGAATCTGCTTCTATCATGATGTCTGAGGATACTTGCATCTTTAATGATTGCAGTTGATATAAATCACACCTGGCTACCCCTTTTGAAGGACAATATCATACATCAAATATTAAAATATTTGACACATTTGCGAAAACGAACGTAGAAGAAAAACGTGAACAAGTTTTGAAAACAAGCAGATTTGGTCTTCGAAACTTTAACAACGTGAGTATGTTGAGAAATGTTGGTTCTTGTTTTTTTATTTGATGGGCAAATTTGAGATCTGTTTTTAAACAGCACAGCAACTTTTCAGAGTAGATTAGAAATCTGACCTTCTACACTTGTTAAGATTCCATAATCAATTCTTATTTTTTCATATCGTGGTAGACTAAGAGAGAAAGAGAGCTTCATCATCAAGGTTTTATACAAAGGTAGTACAATAGTTATCAGACTAGTTAACAAGTGAACACAGTGTGAGCTCTTCAAGTTATTTTAGAATCTACAAGAAAAACAAAACAGGTAAAAAGAGATTTGAAAATACCATCACCACTTCTTTTGAAATTAGTCATAATAAAAAATTCACTCTCAGAATGAAAAGCTGAAATAGAATATTCAAATAATTGTTGTTTGAATAGATTGAAACTGCTGATATCACTAAGAATATCTGTTGCACAGTTATAGCAAATAATGCCCTGGTATAGATGCAAATATTGTGATACTCCAAGGCGTGAAAATGGCAAGCGTATATCATATCTTGCTCTCATATTATGGTTGTGAATCATAGTATTCCTCTTAAAATATACTTAAGTTTTTTGAATATTCATGGTTACTGAAAGTATGTACTTACAAGGAAAAAGGAAATCTGTAATTTAATCAAAAAACTCCGTTTTTTCTGGTGTTATTCTAGTATTTAAAAACTTTTTTAATATCCATCATCTTGAAATAATGTATTATACACTTGTCCAAACACACATTAATTATGGAATTATTGCATGGGGTGGAGTAACCAACAACTATTTGAAAAATCTCGAAATACTACAAAAATGGCTCATAAAAATTATACTCGGTAAAAAACGTGACTATTCGAATCAGGGTTCTTTGATATACGCCAAACTTTTCTACTCACTCTCTTAGTTTACCAATGAAAATATAATCCTTCAAGCAAACATGTACATCATATATGAGTGGCCTAGAATCAAAACCGGCAATGTCCCACTTTCATAGTTTTGAGAAATGAGCGAAAAACTGCTCTGAGTTTATTATATATAGTAATGAAAGGGAGTTTGTATTAATTTGAAGTGAATATTATTATAAACAATAAATAATAACAATTTTGCTTGAATTTTTTAGGGTTTTAGCAGAATTTAATGAATAAATATGGATATTGCCGGTTTTGTTACTGAAATAGATTAAACTGACCTATATATATAAATCAAGAAAACACGTAATAATTATTGACTTGGTACTTTATTCAAATGAAAAGAGACTCCCTGATAAAGAAAAAAAAAACTGAAAGGTAATAATAAAATTAGTTAAACAAGGACTGATGGAATTTCCGGAATGTATTCGCAGGTGGGTTCCTCTTCATTTCGAAGTTGTTCTGCCAACTCTTCTTGATTTTCTGAGTTTTCCTGATGATTGGTATTGATGATACCTTCATAAAATTTGAGTTCGTCTAGATTTCTCCAGTCATTTCCAAAGTGTTTGGTTAGTAGATTGTTAACATCAACTATTTTCAAATTATTGACCTGCTGAAGATCGCTATTTATTTTATCAGGAATTATCATTGAAATTGCTTTCCCTCTTTTAGTGATTCCTTCAAAAACTTGAAGGTCATTCATATAATGCACTTCACCCCATACCGGAATATTTCCAGAAGTATTGCTCTTCTTAAGATAAAACCGTTTTGTAATTTGAAATGGGAAATGCCATGATCCCGGCAGTTTGAGAATATTTTTGACACTTTGTTTCCAATCGTAAACGGAGCAACCTTCGCCCATATGAACCACTGTTCCAATCTTTGAAAATATTTTTAGATAAACTTCAGGTTGCGTTATTACTTCTAGCTTTTTGATATCCCTCTCAATGTTACCAAAGACTCTGTCGGCTGGCAAAAATGAATGGCCTACCACAGGAAAAATTACTTCCAAACTTTGGACATTCATCGGGGCCTCACTTGCAAGCCATTTGCAACACATTCCGATTAAAGTGGTATTTTTGTTTTGGCCGCTGCATCCATCTGCCATAAGTCTTACAGTTTTCGGATTTGTACCAAAATCTATTTTTGTTAGTCTGTCAAACACACATGATGCAATTTCATTTGAGCCTTTTCCAAATTCATTTTCAGTCCAGTGATATGAGAAAACATTTTTTTTTGTAAGTTTCGATTTCGATGAACCCTGTACTATTGTTAAATTGTACAAGTACAACTGCCGTGAGTAGTAGGCACTTTGGTCTGGTACTTTTGGAAGGACCAAGTTTTTTTGGCAATCGAATGATATGGTTACCAAATCTTCTCTAGCCTCTCCTAATAGGCGAACAAACGCATCTGCCCTTAGTTTGTGTATTTTTCTTTCTGTTAATAAAGTTTTTTTTTCTGCTTCATCTGTACATCGTTTAATCTTTTCTGTATATTGAAGACACGTGGAGCAGACATCAGTGCGAGGTGTTGAAAAGCTCAAATTGTACTTGGTATTGAAGATTGTTCGAAAATAGGACAATTTCACTCTTTCCTCTGCTGAGGACTGCTCATAATACATTTTGTACATTTTTTGAACAGACAAATCCGAGGGAAGGTATAGCCTTCTTGTAGTTGAACGGCAGTAATGTGATTCTATGCCTTTGAACTTATTGATGAACTTTTGAACAGCCAATTTTTTATTTTCGAATTTAGGGGTCTTTCTGTCTCCACCTCTATGTTCTACAGGTGCTTGACCAGTTGTCGCAAAATTCTTCATTACATGAGATAAACGATGCTTCGTTATCATCAGTATATTCAAAAAAGCTGACTGACAAACAGGAATGGTCTGTTTCAGGGAGTTGCTCACATAACATTTTACACTGGTTGTTTTGGCTTGGTGACTTCCGGTCCTTGGACGTCGACGTTTGCAATGTGCAACAGAACAATACTTCAATATGAACGAATCTTGCAAAAGTTTGTCTTTTGTCGCATAATATGCATCGTGAAATGTTTTAATCTCTCTCATGGTTAACAATGAACATTGATAGGATTTCGTACTGTGCCCACAAGTTGGATATTGTGGCAACTGTTTCGGAGAGTACCTGAAAAATAAATGATTTACGTTTCAAATACAGAACATCGTGAACGTTTTCATGATCAGTTGAACGCAAAAACTGCCTTTCCTATAAAAAAGATGATAATTTACCTGATTTTCTTGCGGATATTACATTTCCAAGTGGTTGGGTCACGCAATATTTTTCGAGCTTTCTTCCTGTCAACAGGGGCAACAAGCACTTCCATTACTAAATTCTAGTAAACCTTAGCAAGGTGCTAACAACAATAATTATTGGAATAAAGCAATAAACAGCCAACAACGATACTAACTCGTTGAAAATAATAATGAAACGCACATGATCCTATGATGACTGTCGTGACTTCCACGCCAATTCCTGATTGGCCGAAATGGACATTACCGCTTACGATTCTAAAAGACGTATGGACATTGCCGGTTTGGTTTCTGAGCATGAGTTTTGAGGCTTATTTTGCATTGGATATTGCCGTTTTTGTTATAAACTCAATGGTTATTGTAGGAGAAGAGAATATTACGGAAATTTTGATGTATGCAACTCATTTTACAGAAAAATGGACATTGCTGGGTTTGATTCTAGGCCACTCATATATAACACCCAATATAAGAAAGAAGCTTTGGATGTAGCTAAGAGGACCATAACTGTTGGACAGAGATGTTATGTTTTTCTTGCTCCTAGGCTCTTCAATAACATTCCTACTGAAATTAAGAAACTCATCTCATTTTCCTTATTAAAGCAAGAAGCCAAGAAATGGATCACTATGAAATCGATAAATGAAATACACTGTTTAATAGACCTCAAAAACGACCGGTGTGAAGTTATCCACATCCACACATGTACTCGATGAAAAATATTAGGACACCCCACCAACTCGTGTCAATGAACTAGTACCGCATTCTAATTTCACTATATGTTTCTAGAGAGGAAAAAATCCCGATTGCATACAACATATAGTTTGTGCGGCCTCGAGGGGGGAATGGTGGGGGGTAAATACTCTAAATTATTGATTAACTCGTTTCAATGAACTAGTACCACATTCTAATTTTAGTATATGTTTCTAGAGAAAAAAAGAACCCTGATGGCATATAACATATAGTTTGTGCGGCCTCGAGGGGGGAATGGTGGGGGGTAAATACTCTAAATTATTGAATAACTCGTTTCAATGAACTAGTACCACATTCTAATTTTAGTATATGTTTCTAGAGAAAAAAAGAACCCTGATGGCATATAACATATAGTTTGTGCGGCCTCGAGGGGGGAATGTTGGGGGGTAAATACTCTAAATTATTGAATAACTCGTTTCAATGAACTAGTACCACATTCTAATTTTAGTATATGTTTCTAGAGAAAAAAAGAACCCTGATGGCATATAACATATAGTTTGTGCGGCCTCGAGGGGGGAATGGTGGGGGGTAAATACTCTAAATTATTGAATAACTCGTTTCAATGAACTAGTACCACATTCTAATTTTAGTATATGTTTCTAGAGAAAAAAAGAACCCTGATGGCATATAACATATAGTTTGTGCGGCCTCGAGGGGGGAATGTTGGGGGGTAAATACTCTAAATTATTGAATAACTCGTTTCAATGAACTAGTACCACATTCTAATTTTAGTATATGTTTCTAGAGAAAAAAAGAACCCTGATGGCATATTATAACATATAGTTTGTGCGGCCTCGAGGGGGGAATGTTGGGGGGTAAATACTCTAAATTATTGAATAACTCGTTTCAATGAACTAGTACCACATTCTAATTTCAGTATATGTTTCTAGAGAGAAAAAGAACCCTGATGGCATATAACATATAGTTTGTGCGGCCTCGAGGGGGGAATGGTGGGGGGTAAATACTCTAAATTATTGAATAACTCGTTTCAATGAACTAGTACCACATTCTAATTTTAGTATATGTTTCTAGAGAGAAAAAGAACCCTGATGGCATATAACATATAGTTTGTGCGGCCTCGAGGGGGGAATGGTGGGGGGTAAATACTCTAAATTATTGAATAACTCGTTTCAATGAACTAGTACCACATTCTAATTTCAGTATATGTTTCTAGAGAGAAAAAGAACCCTGATGGCATATAACATATAGTTTGTGCGGCCTCGAGGGGGGAATGGTGGGGGGTAAATACTCTAAATTATTGAATAACTCGTTTCAATGAACTAGTACCACATTCTAATTTTAGTATATGTTTCTAGAGAGAAAAAGAACCCTGATGGCATATAACATATAGTTTGTGCGGCCTCGAGGGGGGAATGGTGGGGGGTAAATACTCTAAATTATTGAATAACTCGTTTCAATGAACTAGTACCACATTCTGATTGTAGTATATGTTTCTAGAGAGAAAAAGAACCCTGATGGCATACAACATATAGTTTGTGCGGCCTCGAGGGGGGAATGGTGGGGGGTAAATACTCTAAATTATTGAATAACTCGTTTCAATGAACTAGTACCACATTCTAATTTCAGTATATGTTTATAGAGGGAAAAAGAATCCTGATGACATATAACATATAGTTTGTGCGGCCTCGAGGGGGGAATGGTGGGGGGTAAATACTCTAAAATAAGAAATCATCTAAAATTAGAATGCGTTACTAGTTCATTGAAACGAGTTATTCAATAATTTAGAGTATTTACCCCCCACCATTCCCCCCTCGAGGCCGCACAAACTATATTTTATATGCCATCAGGGTTCTTTTTCTCTCTAGAAACATATACTAAAATTAGAATGTGGTACTAGTTCATTGAAACGAGTTATTCAATAATTAAGCGTATTAACCCCCCAACATTCCCCCCTCGAGGCCGCACAAACTATATGTTGTATGCCATCAGGGTTCTTTTTCTCTCTAGAAATATATGCTGAAATTAGAATTTGGTACTAGTTCATTGAAACGAGTTATTCAATAATTTAGAGTATTTACCCCCCCCCACCATTCCCCCCTCGAGGCCGCACACACTATATTCTATATGCCATCGCGGTTCTTTTACTCTCTAAAAGCATGTACTAAAATTAGAATGCGGTACTAGTTCATTGAAACGAGTTGGTGGGGTGTCCTAATTTTTATATCATGGTTAACTGTATTGAAAGCTCGACCAAGATTGAAATATAGCGCCATTGTGATTTTTTTTTTATTCAAGCAGTCATAAACTTGCTGCCAAAGTTTAGATATCATAGATTCAGTTGATCGTTTATTGCTGACTAACTGACATCAAATTTTTTTTTTAAGAAAGTCTAAGCGAATGCTATAAATATAATCAATGAACTTTGCAAATTGTGATTGTAGATATTTCTGTAATTCTCTACCTCCAAAAAGCTAATAAAGAAAGATTTTGCATTTGTTGTAATTGAAAAAAGGATGGAAATTCCTTCTCTGTATTTCATATATAAAACATCTAAAAGTTTCGATAACTCCACTTATATTTTTTTCCTGGTTTTTCTACTGTAATCAGTTATGCTTGGCGTTGGGTATGGTGGCCTACTATTTGATTATGTTGAAGTATGGTTGATGATGCAGGATATTGAAAGCGGCTTGAGGGGTTTGTTAGCTGTAGGCTGCAGGTTTCTGAGCCTGACATTTCATCTACAAGTTGCTTTCTCAATTAGAATTCGTCAATAATCATTGGTAGAGTATGTGTATTTTGAAATGTTGTTAGTGTTGTTAGCCATGTTCTATTTATATTCAGACTCTCCCCTTTACGGTTGAAGTTGCAGACCACGTTATGACACTATAAGATAATACACAATTAAACAAATGGAATTTATTGTCTTCGCGACATGTTTTGATACACTGTATCTTTTAAATGCGAATGTCGTTTATACAAAATTATTCTACATTGGAAGATTCTCAAATACATTTCTTATCCATAAATATAATTAGGGTCCACTATAATTATCTCTGATTCCTAAAACCATACCTCTTATAAAGTGACCACATGTATATACCTAGAAATTTGAAAACAGAGCTACTACTTCACTAATTGAATAAGTTCAACAAAGGAGAACTGTTAAGGTCCAATTAATCATTTAGTAAATGATTTGAATTTTTCAGTTTTTGATTTACAAAAATTTTGAATGATCAAGCCTAATGCCCTCATTTTCAATATGAAGAGTTTCGAAATTTGCAACAAAGTCATGGACTTCCTCTAAAATATGATTGGCATATGATGAGTGTGGTGTATTCTTTTCATAATTCATACGATGTTCACGAATGCGGCTTTTGAATGGTCTACGTGTCTAGCTTATATATACTTTGGAGCAAGATCCACAATTAAATTTAATAACTCCTGTATTTTTCAGATTTTTTGTTTTATCTTTATTATTCCTGATGAACCTTCCCAACGTGTTATCTGTTCTGTGTGCTACTCTTAAATTTTGTTTATGTAAAAAATGAAGCCTTTTTTTCCGTAACGGGTCCTGAATAAGCTGAATTTCTAATTATTGTCAAGGTTCCTCAAAGTGAGGTACACTTCTTGGACAGACTTTGTTTGTAGTTCTTTAGAAAGAATTCTTTTACCTAACTATGGATTTCCATCAAGCGACGGCCACGTCAATTCACAATTCGCAGACCACGGCTAAGAAATCTTCAATTTAGACACTGGCTGCGTTGCCTTTACTTTCATCCTGCCTTTCTCTAGATTAGACTCTTTTACCTTTAAAAGTAAAATGGCATTCATTAATGAATTATACATAGCAGTAATTCACGAAAGAAACTTCAATTTGTTTGCATTCTTTTATTTGCAATTATTTTATTCTCAACAATTTTTTTAATAACAATTACAACAACAACAACATCTTATCTGCTCACCACTGTCACACGTCATTAATGAATCCTTCAAAGGACAGTATCCAAATGAATTGAAAGTTTCTAAATCATTACCAATTTTTAAAAACAAAGGCTCCAGAAATGAAATTTGTAATTATAGAAATATATGCTTACAGAGCCAAATAGCAAAGGTTATAGAAACAAGTTTCAATAACAGAATGTTAGCTTACCTCGAATCATTCGGTTTATTAAATCCATGTCAGTTTGGTTTCAGAAAGGCAAAGTCAACTAATACAGCAATTAGTACTTTGACATCATATATATATATATATATATATATATATATATATATATATATATATATATATATATATATATATAATATATATAACGTTTTGGATAACAGAAAGCCCCCCTTACCACATTTTTTGACCTGAGCCGTGCATTCGATACTGTTGACCATCATACACTGATTGAGAACCTGAATCGAATTGGCATTAGAGGTGTTACAAATGATTGGATAAAATCTTATTTGACTGACAGAAAGCAAATTGTGGTAATAGAGGATGTAAAATCCGAAGAAAGGAATGTGACGGTAGGTGTGCCCCAGGGGTCCAGTACTCTTTATAATTTTTCTAAATGTTTTGCAATACTCCTGCAAATCAGCTGACATAATAGTCAACTATGCAGATGACACAACATTTGGTTTACATGAAAGCACCTGCGATGCACTTGCTTCAAAAGCCAATTAAAGCACCTCAGGATTCCATGAGTATTGTGTAAATAATGGACTGAAAATGAATATTAACAAAACATTTTATATGACATTTCTACCAAAAAACATAACAGAGAATTACAGCTTAATTATTAAAGTAAATCATAAATCAATTGAAGAAACAGATTCCTTCAAATTGCTTGGGCATCCACCAGTATGGCACTCGACACAGGGATCATTTCAAACAACCTTTTTCTAGACTCTCAATAGGTCAAAGCTCATATGAATATCAGAGGATTATATGCTATAATAATGTTCTCAGTATATTTAGAGAAATTGACAATCATAGACACCTGAAAGTGGTTCTCTTTAAATTTCTTGTAAATGAGGCATTTTATTCAATTGGCGAACTTATTTTTTTTAATCTGTCCAAATTAAATTGTTGTATTTTAGATATTTTTTCATACTCGTACGTATGCTGGGTTAGACCCTTTGTTTCCTATGTGACTAGTCCGATAAGCTTGTACAATTCTATTGTAAAAGTTTCGAGTGATGATTAAAATTCTTTTCTATTCTATTCTTTTTTTTCAGTTTACCATCATCGAAGCAGAATGGGAACCTTTGATTGTATATCAAGTGGAGGAGTTATTTCATTATTGATTCTTATCGAAAACTGTTGTGACTTTTCAAAACTGTATTGTCAGAAAAAATTTACTCATCACAGATTTCGTGCTAACAGAAGCATAGCATTCTGTACGGAATTGGGGTGGGGGTGAAAATTTTTAATCAAAAGAAAAAAAATTCATCTAGAAATCCCCCAACATGCAAAAATGTATGTCGATCTGAGATTTTTCATATTTACTATGAGAAACGACGCAATCTGGGTGGGGGGTTGATACATATATTGTTGGAAGGTATTCATATCTCCAGATTTACTCCAACAGTCAAGAATTTGTATCGACGTTCAAGGTTTTTTGCAAATTTGTAGGGGTATCCTCTACCTGGTGTAGTAGGAGTTAGATTATTTTGGTTATCCAGCGTTTCATCTTTGAAGTTTACACCATCTGCACCAGAGTCAAAATCAATGACATTCTCGACTGAATCAAGGTGGAAGTTGTTGTTTTTTTTTCAAAAAATCGATTCGGAATAATTTGTTAATGAGTGTATTATGGGGGTATTTTATGAAAAATATTCATATGTGTATAATACTTAGATTGGACCATTGGTATCATGAGTGAAAACTAGTTATATAGATCATTTACTCAAAAACCCCGCTGATATCACTCTATTCACGTTTCGTTCTCAAAGTCTGTAATATATATTTCACAATCTGAGGTATATGACCTGCATTCTTCCGGAAAAGGTGACTGGCCTATCTATCGCTCCTATGTTCTGATTATTTTTTCAATATACTGAATATGGACTTTTCTGTCCTGTCGTATCTGATGTGAACATAATTCTCCTTGAAGTTCTCTTACTCTGGCAAATGATCCAGTATTTTTTTTTTTGAAGATGCCAGGTTTTTTAGTGAGGCATGTGTTGAGTTCCAGTGATATCAGTTTAGTGTTGGGGTAATTGATATCTATGTTGAAAGTTTTTCTGTATGTAATGAGCCTAATTTTCCATGTTATACTATCATAGGGGTGTTGCCTTTTTTTCAGCTGAGATAAATGAAACAGTCACTGGATAGTGAAATATCAGTTTCGAGGTAGCTCAAAAATAAGCATATTGTGAAATTAGTACTCAATGGAAATCGAAACCGATAAATTCCTTCCATCCTTTGATGTCGTCGTCACAAAATCCAAGAACTTCATCCAAACAGTCTACAGGAAACCAACACGCACTAACCGATACCTCAACATAAATGTCCATCATCATCGAGATGTTCATCCAGTACGTATGGGTTTAAGCCTGGTTACTGAGTAGAGTAGTAGCCAAGTGGTGCATTCAAAATATATTATCTGATATTTAGTTGGCATGATTTTGCAGTTACAGTACTCAAAGATGTTTTTATTCTGGCCCTCGTTTGTAAGTCCTCTGCTATACAACTACTGAACGTTTTTATACAATATTTTTTTGAGTTATCTTTGATGTTTTTTTATGTCTACGATGAATTAGCCAAGCAATATTCTTACAAATGTCTATCATTTGTCCAAATATCGAGAGGTACCGATGGTGTGTTTTCAAAGGAATTGTGTATAGGCTAATCATCTTGTCCATAAGATGCACTCCATCCATTTGAGAGCTGTAGTGTTTCATAATATTTGGACATGAAACACCAATTCTTCCTTTTTTATTCTTGTTGTTTCGTTTGATGGTTTATACAGGTGTAGAAGAGACATGAGTACCTTGCCAAGAATACGTGCAAGAGAGGTTCGACAAGTTTCCAAATTCACAACAAATGGGTGGGAATTCTGTACTCGTCATCCGTGTGGGTACTGTCAAGGGTGAAACGATTCAGAAGAGCACCGGCCATGAAAGTATCTATTGAAGAGAGACGAGTCTCCGACCTTTCTACGATGCTCCAACGAAGTGAGCGAGTCTGTGTGCGAAGAATCATCTACAAGACGGATTGCTATCCTCCAGCATTAAGTTTCACGAAGTTGATGTTACCTCATTCTCTTATTTTCGCCATGTCATCGTTAATGCTCCTCTGATTTTTTTTCTCGAGCTGGCATGGGGACTCTGGAAGAGAAATTAGTATAAAGAGTACTGTTGTCCGCGCAAAATTATGCACTGAACAAGATTTTTTCCCCGGCAAATCATTGATATGAAGCAGAAACAAAGTGGGCGCCAGTACCGAACCTTGTGGAACACCTGCATTCACTGGGAAAATTTAAGACGATACTCCAACAACCATATACAGAGACTCATCAGACAAGAAACTCTTCAGCAAACCACCCAACGGAAGAGGCAAACCATAAGATAGCAGTTTGGAAAGGAGTCCCCGATGCCAAACTCGATCGGAGGGTTGTGAAATAATAATAATAATAATACATTTATTATCCATCAACATAACCGTGATACATATATTACACAAATACAGAGATTGGTACTGGATAAATGGCTTTAATTGGTTCAGTTGTGGACGAGTCCACTCCTGCTCTTCCACCAATGCCGAAAAACCTATGCTAGCACATGTTAAAATAGCGAATGAAAGTACTTAATAAATAGAACGAAAACCAAAATGAGGAAGTGAGATAAACTGAAAGAGGAAACAAAAGAGTAAACAAAAGAGAAAGGGGAGAGGAGGAGGAAAAATCGACTACTATTGCCTTTTCAACAAATATGATTTATAATGGATTTTGAAAGTTTTGTTACACATTGTCAGAAACCTAGGATCAATTTTATACAGATTGTTGACACAGACTGCCACATTGTAGGAGAATGATCGTCTAAATATTTTTTTCACATGCCTGGGCACACTAAGTAAAGTTTTTTTGCGGATATTTAAATTATGAACATCAGTTCTGTAAGTTAATTTACGATGTAAATAGGGTGGTATTTTAGTGGAATATATTTTATGGGCTAAACATGCTAAATGTAAA
This sequence comes from Zygogramma bicolorata, assembly GCA_032362365.1. NCBI lineage: Eukaryota > Metazoa > Arthropoda > Insecta > Coleoptera > Chrysomelidae > Zygogramma > Zygogramma bicolorata. The sequence continues at coordinate 119,261 of JAVJAQ010003653.1, forward strand.
GTTCTACGATTGTACATATTCAACCAGTTCATTTCTTTGAATTTATTGGAAATATGATGATATTTTCTTATTCCATGAATGAGTCTAACACAGGAATTCTGGAGCTTTTGAATACGGCGAGACTCAATGCTATTCAAACATGGTCCATAAACAACATCACAATGATTCAGGTGTGATAGCACAAGAGAGTCACATAGTAATTTCTTAACTTCACAGGATATGAATTGCCTTTGAGCATATATCATCTTCAGATTTGCATAAGCGATTTTCAGTTTACCTGATATATGTTCTTTGAATCGTAATTTGGTATCCATGACGAGACCTAAATCTTTGCAATGTGTTCTGAAAGGAATAGAGACTCCACCTATTTCAAGCAAAACATGATTAGTTATTTGATTGCGAATATTGTCATTACAAAATATTAGTGCTGATGATTTATTTGGATTCATTTTCAAAGAATGCTTTTTTGATATATGGAAAATTTCTTCAAGGTCTGTATTAATGAGACGGGTTGCTTCAAGTATATCGGAATAATGAAATGAAAAATACAACTGTGTGTCATCAGCATAAAGGTGATAATCACAAAATTTAAGATATTCTGGAAAACTCGAAGTATATAAAATGAAGAACAAAGGTCCTAATATGCTACCTTGTGGCACACCCGAAATTATTTGTAGATCTGTGGATTTTTCACTTCCAATTTGCACATATTGGGTTCGTTGATGTAAATATGATGTAATGAGTGTACAAGCTGCATCATCAAAATGATAGTGTTTCAGCATGGCTAGTAAAAGTTCATGGTTTATCATGTCAAAAGCCTTTGAGTAATCAAGAAGAATTAAAAATGAGATTTTGTCACAGTCAATAGCGTTTGTTATATCATCTATAACAACGGCAAGCGCAGTGGCACAACTATATCCCTTCCTAAAACCCGACTGTTTCATTGGCAATATCTTATTATGATCCAAAAAATTTCTCACTTGCCGCTCTATAACTTGCTCAAAAATTTTGGAAAAGACTGGCAAAATGCTGATTAATCTGAGATCACCATATTCATTTGGTGAGTTAACCAATGTGTCCGAATTTTCAATGGAATGCTGTCAAATATGTAAAAATTTGCCAATGAGTTACTGGTTGATCTTTGATATCGAAATCCGTATTTCCGATCATTAATTATTCCTGATTCCTCCAGATATTTATAATCCTCATATTGATTGCTTTTCCCATGACTTTGGTGGAAATGATAAAAAGCAATGCAATTGGTTTATTATTATAGGGTGAAGTTTTCTTTCCTAGTAACTGGCTGAACTCTTGGTGTTCTCCAGGACTTAGGGAAAACCCCCTAAGTTATATGAAAGGTTCAATTATTCACAAAGATCTGGTGTCTATTCGGGGGCTCACGCACAATTGCTGGAATTCCGTCGGTTCCGCAAGCCTTGTTTGTATTCAGGTCCATTTAAATATTTCTTATATATTGTTGGTGAAAAATTATGTCAGGTGTATGACTGTCGACAGGCGTGATATTCGGGGGATCTTTTTCCGATGAGTCCAAAGTAGAATTTTCAGCAAATATATTCGCTTTTTGTTGGGCAGTAGTGGCTTGTGATCCATCTTTGGTTAAAGGGGAAATGAACTGAAAGTGAAGTTTTTAGTGACAGCGTTAGCAAATTATCGTTATATATAACAGACAAGGCCGGGAACTGCACAGACTGCGTAAGAGGAAGAAAAACTTCAGTTCCAATGCCGAGAGATTTTTACTTTGCCGAAAAAGTGTGTGTTGTCTGAAAGTGACATCTTCCCCATAAATAATGAAATCGTGAATGGACCCTGAAATTCCAGCTCCGACAAATAATTTGAACCCCAATATTTTTGGCTTGGACTTCATATATAAACTTCGCGAACCAGCGTTTTTGACCATATATGGACCAATTATTTCGTCAATACTCGTCATGTCTTTTCCTCATATTGATGAAATTTCTGATCACATCTAAAACAAATCTTATTTGGTAATATAAATCACTGTTTATGTGATCAGTATTAGTAAAATGTATAAAGCGGCTATTTGTTGATACTCCAGTAGGTCAAATTGGATTGCATACCTTTTATCCCTCTCCAAAGGACTTTATTTTTTCCAGCAGAATACATTAGTACAATGTATTTCAGTATTACAGATATTGGGAAAAAAAGCCGAAGATCAGGTGGCCGCACTTACAGTCACGATAGAACAACCTCTGTCTTTCATCTTGAGCAGGGAGAAAAAAAAACAATAATTTTCATAACTACAAAAAATTAGTGAGAAAAAAAAAGTATATACACACACATATATATATATATATATATATATATATATATATATATACATATATATATATACATATATATATAGGTCTTGCTGTAGTGAGATTGCAGTCTCACTAGTACAGCAAGACCTATACTCGAACCAGTCACGAAATCGTTATTCTATATATATATATATATATATATATATATATATATATATATATATATATATATCGCACACACATACACATATAAGAGATACATACAAAAAGAGTAATTTCTCATATGATAAATTCATGTATAAGAGCTGAGAGTACCTATAGTCAGCTATAGTGTGTCCATATCTATTCAAGCATATGAATGAATATAAACCATAAATTGTATATCCAAAAAAAGTTTTGAATTTGGTTTTGTTTAAGAAGCAGATCATTTTTTGAGAGCTGATTTGAGGGCTGTTATGGATTCAGATTTCTTCTCTTCAGACAAATTGTTATAAATTTTTGGAACTTGATAAGTAAATTATTTTTTGATTTGCTCGGTACGGTGCTGAGGGGTTGTGATTTGATTCCTGAAATGAGTATTGAGATTGTGGATGCTCGTACGCGCGATAGTATATTTTGTTGACTAGACAGGAAGGTTGTTTTGTATTTATGATTTTGTGGAAGGTGCAAGCTGTGTGTGAATATCGTCTGTTCGACATATTGAGCCAATTAACGGTTCTCAATTCATGTGAAATATGTTGACGTCTCATAACTCCACATATGAGTCGCAAGCAGGAATTCTGCACAACCTGTAACCTTCTTACGTCGGATGAGTCTATACAAGGTCCATATACTATATCGCCAAAGTTCAACTCTGACAATACAAGAGCTTCACACAATTTTTTTTTGGTGGTGAATGATGGGTAATGAAGGTTATGAAATATCGATTTTATGTTCATGTAAGCGTTTCTAATGATGTTATTCACATGGTGTTTGAATTTCTGCTGATTATCAATAACAAGTCCAAGATCTTTGGCTTTCTGAAGAGGTACAAGTTCTTCACCACTGACTTTAATTTTCATCTGTTGGATTATGTCTGAACGTGCTTTTTTCGGTCCGAATACTAACAGCGAAGTTTTCTTATTGTTAATTGACAAATTATGTTTCGCCGACCAGTTAGTAATACTATTTATTTCAGGCTTGAAAGAATAGTATAGCTGAGTATCATCAGCATAGAGATGAATATTGTACCATTTCAATAATTCTCCTATACCTGTTTTATAAAGAGTAAACGAGCTAGGCCCCAAAATGGATCCTTGAGGTACACCAGATGGTGTCGGTGCGAATTCAGATATATTGTCATTGTATACTACTCTTTTCTTTCTGTTATATAAGTAGTTCTGAAAGAAGGTACCTACAGGTATTATTTGAGAGTCCTACCGATTTCAAAATAGATAATAATAGTTGGTGATAAACAGTTTCGAATGCTCTTGAGAAATCTAATGAAATAAGGGCCGTAGTCATACCATTATCACTTGCTCCGATAATATCGTCGGTGATATTCAAAAGAGCTGTTTGACAATTGTGCAGAGGTCGAAAACCTGACTGAGATATAGGAAGAATACTGTGTGAGATTGGGAAGTCGCGCAGTTGGTTATCAACTATTATCTCTAAAACTTTTGAAAGAGATGGCAGTATGCTAATAGGCCTTAGATCTTTATATTCACTTGGGTTATTATTCTTTGGAATTGGTTTTATATAAGCTTGTTTCCAACACTCTGGAGTGACGCTATTTGACAAACAAGAGTTTATTATATGCGTTATATGAGGCAAAATATGAGGAGAACACTGCAATAACATTTTCAAATTAATACCGTCAATTCCCTTAGCATTCGATTCAATGGTATAATTGGGTGAGACTCAAATAGTCATAATTTGGTGTGACTCATATAGAAATTCAAGGATTCTTGATCAGGGGGGTCATTAGAGAGAGCTGAGACGTAATATTTATTGATTTTTCCAACATCTGACAGATTATCTGGAATATCAATTTTTTTTAACCAATGTTTAATTGGTCTGAGAGATTCCAAATGTTATTGACACCATTGATGTGAATTTTTTGCTGAAAATAGTCTCTTTCTTCGTTTCTACACGCGAGAGTGGTATAGTTCTTAACGTCGGTTACTTTAGCAATAAAGTTCGGCAATATTTAAAGAAAATTCCCTATCACCTTGATACAGTGACGAGGCTTTTGGAATTGATAATTATGTTTCGAAACGGAAAAAATTGAAGGGACCATTGAAAGATTCCGAGAGTGGCGACGGCCGGGGTCGGTACAGCTCCAGCAATTTTTTTATTATGGACCCTGCCACCTTCATATTTCAGCAGAGCGTTACTGACTGGAATTGAAGAGAAATGACAGAGTCGAATTGAAAAATCCGGGCGTCGGGGGCGGTACAGCTCCAGCAATATTTTTATTAAAATATTCTAACAGAGCGTTACTGACTAGAATTGAAGAGAAATGACACAGTCGAATTCAAAAATCCCGGCGTCGGGGACGGTACAGGTCCAGCAATATTTTTGTTGAGGACCCTGCCACCTTCATATTTTAGCAGAGCGTTACTGATGTTAAGATGCCTAGGAAACCCTGGTGTATCTACTTATATCTGAATAATTTTGGGATAAACTTGGCGAAAACCGATTGCTTGATTTCTGAGATCGCAAAAGCTTCAGATCGCTATTGTAGATGGCGATCAGTCATATACCATGTGAAGCTTAATTTTCAGTAGAGGGGAATGGGCAACCGAATATTCTACCACTGTTTATTATTTGCCTACTGACATTTTGACAGCCCAGACAGCCAATCAAATAAGTTTCAGAAAACGTGCATGTAACGTGGAAACCTCCTGTTAACAACCTGTCAATACTGTCACTGTCACCTGCTACCTCTACAAGTAGTACAAGTTTTTAGTGTTTTTATATCAGTTTGTAAGAAAGACTTTGATTCCGAGAAAATTTACTTTGCCCACTCACCTGAGAATGTACGACAAAGTTCATGCTAGTGTATTGAAAGTGATAAACTGTCTTGGAATTGGGGATACACACATCAGTTATGCAACCGTTCAAAATACGTATCACATCGATATTTCCTTCATTCACACAAAACTTTCTTTTCAATATTTCATTGATAAGAGTTACCGATGTTTCCTCCTCGATATAAGACTTTCGCTCAAGCTTAAACGAATGAAATCAGCTACAACGCTACATTCATGTTATTATTTTGGGGCGATTTGTTTTGTACTTACCTTAGGTACTGAATAAGGAAGTTTATTTGGATCCCCAGAATTTGACTGACCACACAAAATACGAAATCTTCTACACATCGTGAAAAAGTACTTGTAATAACTTTAAAACTTATTCTACATATATAGACTTTTAAACACTGTTGAGAGCGAAGAAATGATTTCAGTTTTCATTGAAAACAATAAACCTCAAAGTTACGTCACATAACGCCCCCTATACAAAAATTAGAAAGCTTTCGTAATCGTCGATTGTTTTTCGCCAAGAAATTCTAAACAATATCGAATCACTAGATACACCAGGGTTTCCTAGGCATTTTAATTTTTATTAAGGACCCTGCCACCTTCATATTTCAGCAGAGCGTTACTGACTAGAATTGAAGAGAAATGACAGAGTCGAATTCGAAAATCCGGGCGTCGGGGGTGGTACAGCTCAAGCAATATTTTTATTATGGAACCTGCCACCTTCATATTCCAGCAGAGCGTTACTGACTGGAATTTAAGAGAAGCGACAGAGTCGAATTTAAAAATCCGGGCGACGGAGGCGGTACAGCTCCAGCAATATTTTTATTAAAGACCCGGCCACCTTCATATTCTAACAGAGCGTTACTGACTAGAATTGAAGAGAAATGACAGAGTCGAATTCAAAAATCCGGGCGTCGGGGGCGGTATAGGTCCAGCAATATTTTTGTTAAGGACCCTGCCACCTTCATATTTTAGCAGAGCGTTACTGACTAGAATTGAAGGGAAATGACAGAGTCGAATTAAAAAATTCGGGCGTCGGGGGCGGTACAGCTCCAGCAATATTTTTAATAAGGACCCTGCCACCTTCATACTCCAGCAGAGCGTTACTGACTGGAATATAAGAGAAGTGACAGAGTCGAATTCAAAAATCCGGGCGACGGAGGCGGTACAGCTCCAGCAATATTTTTATTAAAGACCCTGCCACCTTCATATTCTAACAGAGCGTTACTGACTAGAATTGAAGAGAAATGACACAGTCGAATTCAAAAATCCCGGCGTCGGGGGCGGTACAGGTCCAGCAATATTTTTGTTAACGACCCTGCCACCTTCATATTTTAGCAGAGCGTTACTGACTAGAATTGAAGAGAAATGATAGAGTCGAATTGAAAAATTCGGGCGTCGGGGGCGGTACAGCTCCAGCAATATTTTTATTAAGGACCCTGCCACCTTCATATTTTAGCAGAGCGTTACTGACTAGAATTGAAGAGAAATGACAGAGTCGAATTGAAAAATCCGGGCGTCGGGGGTGGTACAGCTCACCACACTTTCCATTTATATCCGTCTCTCGGTTCTGGATTCATCTCAAGACCTATCTAATTATCGGCTTATATCATCACTTGCACTCAATATGGCTTTGCTGTAATCTCAATTACGATAAAAGCAAAGTTGAAACAGAATAATCAATCTAACTTTGTCATTTTCGATTGTCTGTCTTTTATATTGAAGTAAGATATGACTTCGGTGTTCGAAGGATCATAAGATCTCTTTCTACCACAATACCCGAGGGGTTGACCACATGGAAATTCCGGTGTACGATTTATGGTAATTTCGAGGAATTCCGGAGGAATTCCGAGAAATTTCTAAAGAAACTATAGAGATTATTATTAGGCAATTTCAATTTATTCGCGGAATAATAAAAAAGCATACAGTAAAAATTCAATATTTATATAAAATCATAATTCAAAAACAAAATGAAGTAATCCACTTCCACTGGACGAAGAAAGTTAGAACCTTTATTTTGAAAGAGTTTGTGGCGAATTTCCAATATAAAATACATTTTGTTAGCGACAAATAAGCCTGAGGACAACAATCTTTGTGATCTGATATGTCCCTGGAGGGGTGTGTTGGGGAAGTTTTTGCAAATGAGTCAATAACTTCTTTCAGTGAAATAGTACCTCATTCTGATTCAAATATATGAATAAGGCATATGAAACAACCCAAAAAAACTTTGTGTCTAGTTTTTGTGTTTGTTTTTGGGGTCAACCTCTGCGACTGCCATTATTTTCCACAATATTTCAAAAATGACGTGTCTTGAAATTTCACTCTACAAGACGATGGGACGCCCTTGATTGTGGAAGAGAGACTAGATCATAATTGGCAGGCAAAACACAGGTTGTCCACATTGTTGCCAGCGGTTACCGAAATTGAAATAAGACGGTTATAGTTCGCGTTATACGATCTGAGTTATATAGTCAATGACTGCAGTCTTTGTATGATTTCTGGAGTTTCTTTGCAGCTCCATCATGTTATTTGGACGGTTTTATATAATTAATTGGTTTGCAATAAAAAGATGATCGGATATATTGTGGTTCAGTGTCAGCTGTTCTCATTTGAGTTTATACAGGGTGAACACACCGGTGAAAAATATTTTTTTATTTCCCTAGTAGGTAGGGGAGACCTGGGAGACTTTGGCCACTTTTTACATTAGGAGCCCTGAAATCTCTAAAAATGCTATTTGGACAACGACGACGATTTCGTTGTATTCCTTGATTAACTGCTGTCCTGTTTTCATAGTCTCATTCCAAAATCTTAAGAGCAATCAAAATTATTGCAGAAAAAATCTACCGTGCAGCTTGTCCATTGTCTCCTCCACCCGAGGAGATAATGAACTAGAGTCAGGGAGAAAATGGACAGTGGAAGTATATTAAAAATCTTTATGTTTCAAAGCGAATATATATTTTTCTGTTAACTAAACCTGATCTCAAAACGTTTATAAAAAAAAAAGTAAAAAATATTATTGATCTTGAGTAAAAAATATTATAGATCTTGATCCTAAAATTCAGTGAAACAAGTTATTGCAAACTGAACTCCGTCAAATCAATGTTGAAATAGACTATTCCTTGAAATCTTGGCCTGTTGTCCTCGATTGGTTTTGGCAGTATAGTCACAACTTCTTTGAAGCCAACTATAGCCGCAGACTCCGAGGTAAAACTGAATCTAATTGACGGAATATTTCTCTTAAGAAATCTTACTTCATATCCCTTCTCAAATATGTTATCAACGTAAGTGCAACGTATTTTCGAACGCAAGCTTTCCCATAAACATTCGCAACTATATAGTCGCCTTTAGAAATATCTCTATCCTCCCAATCTTCTTTGGAGTCGAAACTATCCTCTGAAGAATGATCTGCGTATTCTAACGGATTGCTTTCATCCTCAGATGACTCATCCTGCAAAACTTTCCTTGTAACAACTTTCCTCTTTTTTGCTTGAATCTTATCTTCTTTTTGTTTTATCTCCTCTTCAAGTAAAATTTTCTCTGGGGTGTCCGTTGCAATCATGCATCGGCCGGGTTTTCTTCCTCTATTCGAATTTTCTTCCTCTATTCGAATTTTCTTTTCTAGCAGGCGCTTTTGCGAAAGGCTGAATGATCTCTGGGCCCGTATTCTTGAAAACCGGGGAGTAGAACGATCAAGGAAAAGTGGGCGTGTCCACCTCACAAAACTTCAAACCGTATTCTTGACCTCAAAAGGAGAGAACAGCACTCCCTGGGGAACAAATAATGCTTCTCTCAGAATTTGCAGTAGAACCAAACAAGGAATGCTTTTGATTGGCTTCCTTAGTCTGTCAACTGTCATAAATGAATGTTTTCAAATTTCTGTTGTTACAACAGATTTGAACAGATGGTTATACGCTATAATTTGTGCGTTGGAATTTGGGTACAAATACTTATTTTTTGATTTGAACATGGACATGGCGAATGCGATAATTTGGGACCAAATAAATGACGATATTCAGGATGCCGAACTACAAATTAACGTAGGTGTGGATATACTCCCAAAACAAAATCCATTTGAGTTGTCTGATCAGAAGTTTATAAAAATGTTTCGGTTAACAAAAGTTTTAACGAGGCAACTCTTTAACATTGTGAGTCTTCATGTGGCAGCACCCACAAGAGCTTCTGCTCTTACTGTAGAGACTAATGGTGGATTTATGATGAAGTTTTAGGTCGCAAGTAATAAGTCAGAAGTTTTAAGTAATAGTCATAAGTCGTAAGGAAAAAAATTACCATTCATGAACAAATCTTAAGACTGTAATTGTCATAAGGAAGGTATGCTGCCATTGGTCGTTTTCGCGCAAGCGCTCTGGTATGTTTATCTGCTGTTGGAATGTAAAAAAGTTTTGTTTATTTACAAACGACCCTAAACTGTTGAATGTGTTGGTATTCTTGTAGTTCACTATTTTTTTGAGTTTATATTGGGAAAATGTTGGGAAGTTACGAGTTAATTGCATTGTTAATGTTAACGTTAACAACATCTTCTTTGCTGCTATTGAAGAAAGGCAGACCAAGAAAATATTCGGTAAGACCTATTAACAGAAGGAGACAGCAGAAAGGAATGTTCAACAACGTTTTGAAATCCATGTTGAAAGAAGACCATGAGAGTTTTTTCAAGTATTGTAGAATGACACCAAAACAATTTTTTTCTCTTCTGCGGATGGTGGAACCCCATTTACAAAAAAAAATAAAAACGAAATGCACTTTGATACCTGCTCAGCGTCTAATCATAACATTGCAGTGAGTACTCGTTAACTTTGAGTATTTAATGAATTGGTAATTAGAATTTAATTTCAGTTACTTGGCCGAAGGTTGTTCTATGCAAGAGCTAGCATGGGGCCACATGATTGGTCACTCTACAGTTTGCATCATTATTCATGAAACTACAAAAATAATTTGGGATGTATTAGCACCAGTTTATTTGAAGCCTCCATCCATGGATAATTGGATTCAAGTTTCAGAAGGTTTTTATAAAAGGTGGAATGTTCCAAACTGCATTGGTGCAGTCGACGGGAAGCACATTAGCATCCAAGCACCTTATCATGGGGGATCAATGTTCTTCAACTACAAAAAACATCACAGTATTGTGTTGATGGCCAGCTGCGATGCCTTCTATCGCTTCATTGCGGTGGACATAGGTGCACCTGGCAGTCAACATGATTCTGTTGTTTTTCAAGAATCTGGTTTTGGGCAGGCCATACTAAAAAATCAGTGTGAGGTACCTCCAGCACGCAAATTACCTAACACTAACAATATAGTTTTACCCCATTTTTTTGTGGCTGATGCTGCATTTCCATTAAACCTTCACATCATGGGGCCATATCCTCAGCAGAATGCAGAAGAGCGAGTGAGGGTGTTCAATTACAGGTTGTCAAGAGCCAGGCGGACGATAGAAAATACTTTCGGGATATTGGCTCAGAGGTGGAGAATCCTTCGGAAACCAATCGTTGCTAATGTAAATACTTGTGAAAGCATAGCTCTAGCAACTGTAGTCCTCCATAATTATCTCCAGACATCTGAGGAGGACATACCAATTGACGAAAGACACTATTGTCCAACTGGCTATGTTGATACTGAAACTCCTGATGGCAATGTTACTCCTGGAGCATGGCGTGAAGATAGAACTGTCCTGAGGAGCGTTGGCAGGTTAGCTGCTAATAATTCTCAAACAACTGTGAGAATAAATAGAGACATTTTATGTGACTATTTTAATAGTGATGCAGGAAGTGTACCATGGCAATTAGAAAGTATTATGAAGGGTGCGTTACCTGATCATTTCTGAAGGATTTTGTTAGTAAATTTTACGTCTAACCATTTTATTTTTTTTATTTCTTGTTTTATATACAGTGACCTCCAAGAAGTATGTACCATATGGGAAAAAAGTTTAATATTGGAGTATTGGGCAACATTTCTGGGGGAGAGTTTGTGGATGTCCGATAACCTAAAAATCGATTTTCATACATGTCGCATGACCAATAGTATGGCTGCAAAATGGAAAAAATACCAGGAAGAAGCCAAAAATAGGGTAAAATGGCAAGATATAAAAAAAAAATTGAACAAGTTGATTGAAATAGAATTAGAGCTTGAAGCAATAAGTTAAAAAAAATAAATAATTGCATATTTCAATATGTTCGATGTATTGCTGAAAAGTCTGTACGTGAGTATAAAATTGAATTCCAAGCAACTTTTTCAAATTTTTTTTTCGATATTTTGTCATCTACCCCACTTCTGGCTTCTTCATGGTATTTTTTACCAATTGCCTGCCATACCAATGGTTACATGACATGTGTCAAAATCGATTATTAGGTTATCGGACATGCACAAACTCTTCCCCAGAAATGTTTTTCCAATACTATAATAATAAACTTTTTTCCCATATGGTACATACTTTTTGGCTGTCACTGTACACTCAGATTAAAGTTAGTCAAAGGATATGCATATCTAGTTTTGTTATTCTTCGTTTTAAGTGTTTATATCAAATAGATGAGTATTATTTATAATATTGCTTTTTTTTTACTGAAAACATGATGTTTGGGCAACCAAGAAAAATACAATTTCAGTTTGGCAACATCGCTTTCGGTTTCATCGATAGCAATACAGTTGAAAAATAGTAGTCTCAACTTCGAATGAAAGCGGGTTCGTTCGTAAAAGAAAATTTTTGAGAAACGGTACGGCGGTGTGCGTGGTGTTAAAATTATATGCGCAAGCGAAGAGTATATTTGCAGTCATTACACGAAACGGCTCTTCCTAATATTCCTATTATTTCCTTTCCTAGCTTGAACCTTTATATTTTCCGTGAGTGAGTTTCGTTTAATCAGAAAAAGGAGAAAACTTGGTAAGTCCATAAATGTAGTTGAATTTATTTATTCATAACGGAGCTATCAGTTATTCTGTATATTTCCTTTCATATTCATGTACAGAACATATTTTGGTCCTATTCGAGTTCGGATTCGTGGAAAAGTAAGTTTGGACTATTTTTTTGGATTGGATTGGCAAAGATAAAAAACTGGTTGAAGTCGTCGGGCCTTTGGCGGTGTTGTCGGATTGTTCGGTTTAGCGGTAGATTCAAATCGGTTTAATATTATTAGGTATAAAGGTCCGTAGATTTCTGTTCTCCTCAAAGATTGTGTTCAATTGGGGAAGGTGGAGTTTCAATCAGACATCAGGTTTAGGAAGGGTAATATTGATAATTCATTGTCATCCCAAAAATGGGTGGTAAGGGAGCAGAAAAGAAATTTAAGATGCTGACAGCAAAAAAGGAATCACTTTTCTCTATTTTGCAGAATCTCTACGATTCATCCAAATCGTTGGGAACGGCCCAACAAATAAAAGAATTCAAAAGTTTATACTTGACTTTAGAGAATACTAAAGAAACTTTGCTAGCAGTAATAGATCAAATCAATGAGGTACAGTTTGAATTCGACGAAGAATTCGTTCCAGATTATAAGATTCTTTCAACCATAAATCAACTTTGTGGTCATATTCATATGGCGGCAAAAGGTATCGAAAGGTCCAACAGTAGTAGTGTATCAGTAGAAAATAGATCGCCTCCATTACCAAAAATGCAATTACCCGAATTTTCAGGAGAGATTCGTCAATGGGAAAGGTTCCATTCGCTTTTCAAAAGTATGGTTCACGATAATGTTTCTTTAACGGATTTGGATAAAATTCATTATTTAGCGGGGAGTTTACGAGGACCGGCCGCCGGTGTCTGTGCGGGACTCACTATTACCGGTGATAATTATAATATATTGTACGAGGCGTTGATCGATAAGTATGAGAGCAAAAGAATGTTAGCAGACAGTTACTTAGAACAAATTTTTGAATTCAAGCCATTACAAGGAGAATCAGAGAAGAATTTGAATTTATTTCTAGAAAGATTTGATGTGGCGGTTTCGGCACTGAAAAAATTAAATTTACCTGACTTAGCAGATTTCATTCTATTGTCTCAGGCTTTATCTAAACTCGATCACGAATCAGCTAGGGCATTTGAAGCAAGTCAAGATAGTTCAGTCATTCCTACCTATGAAACATTGAAAAAATTCATACAAAAAAAGGCGAAAATTTTTCATTTGGACAAAAATCCTCCGGTTAAAAATAATATTAAACAAACGAAGACGGTCAAATCTTTTTTTGTGAATCAAAGAAAGAAAGATGGAATAACATGTGTGTTTTGTCAAAAAGGAGGTCATTATTTGGGGAGATGTGATAAATTCAAATCATTGTCACCAGGAAAAAGGTATGAAACAGTTAGAGACAATGGTTGGTGTTACAACTGTTTATCGAATAAGCATGGTGTAAGGAATTGTCCTAATGAGCGGTCGTGTACAGTGTGCGGAAAAAAGCACCACATCCTATTACACATGGGAAAAACCAATTCGGTTAATGAATCTATTGGGGATGTTGGTTCCGGATCAAACGGGGAGATCGGGGAAACCTCCAATCCTAATCCGTCCACGGTTGATGTTCATTTATGTTCTAAAAATGAGGAAATAGCTTTAAGAGAAAATTTCAATTATGCACCGTTACTTTCTTCTATGGTGGTATCGGTGGCGACTGGTTTGTGTACAAATGTTACAGCCAGATTCATATTGGATTCGGGTAGCGAAGCAAATTTTCTTACGGTCGGTTGTTGTAAACGGTTAGGTCTGAAAATTTCGAAATGTTATTCCTCGGTATACGGTTTAGGCGGTACTCTTCAGAAAGTTAAAGGAAGCGCCATTCTTACAATAACTTCACGGTATAATCCCGAGAAAAAATATACGGTCAGGGCACTTGTGATCGATAAAATCTCAAATAAATTGCCGAAATTCAAAATTGACATGAGCGCATTTCCTTCATTACAAGGGGTTGATTTAGCAGATAATCACTTCGACCAACCGGCGGAAATTGATGGTATTTTGGGAGTGGAAATGTTTGCAACTATTTTGGAAGAAGGTCGCATCACTGGACCTGCAGGTACTCCAGTCGCAGTAAAAACAACATTTGGTTACGTTGTCATGGGACAAGTTCCAATAGTACGGTCAACTCCTTCAGTATTCTTCTCTTTGCAGGAAGAACAGCCACTAGAGCAGCTTGTTAGCAAATTTTGGGAAATAGAATAAGTTCCTAGGAGTTCGGTTTTAGATCCCGATGAAGTTGAGTGTGAAAATATTTATACTAGCACGTTTAGTAGAGACCTCTGTGGACGTTATACAGTTGCTCTACCATTTAAAATTTCACCAGAAAGTTTGGGTAAGTCAAGGAATAGCGCACAAAATCGGTTACTTTCATTAGAAAAAAGGTTTGCTAGAGATCCAAATTTGCGGAATGAATATAATAAGGCAATGCAGGATTTTATAGACCAAGGCCATATGAAGGTATTGGAAAATGACAAAGGTGAAGTTTCTTCCTATTATATTGCTCATCATCCGGTGATTAAGCCAAGTAGTATAAGCACTCCAGTACGAATAGTTTTAGATGCTAGTGCACCGTCGGATAATAGTGTTTCTTTGAACGATATTTTACATGGGGGTCCAAAGTTGCAAGCAGATTTAGTCACTCTTTTATTAAACTTCCGGTTATTCAAAGTGGCATTGACGGCCGATGTGCGTCAGTTATATAGACAAATTAATGTTATTGAAAATCATTGGCGTTATCAAAGATTGCTGTGGCGTTTTAGTTTGGAACACCAAATTGACACCTACGAAATTAAAGTTGTAGCTTTTGGATTAAAATCTTCTCCTTTTCTAGCTCTACGTACTCTCAAACAATTGATTGAAGACGAAGGGATGAAATTTCCTCTGGCGGCCAAATTTGTGGCCCGTGATATATATATGGATGATTTTTGCACTAGTGTGAGTTCGGAAAGGGAAGCCTTTGAATTGTATCATGAATCTGTGAATTTATTTCGAGCTGGTTGTTTTGATTCAACAAAATGGGCTACGAATTCATTGACACTTCTTAAAGAAATCCCGGAAGAAAAACGTTTAACGGAAAATTTACTATTTTCGCGGGATATACAAGTGTTAGGTATACAATGGGATACAAAAAATGATATATTGAGTTTTAAAGGTAATCTAACGGATGAGAAATGTACAAAACGAACAATTTTGTCGACGGTTGCAAAATGTTATGAT